>APFE030569518.1:5405-60478 GCA_000404065.3 Pinus taeda
CAAATATAACAGATCAAAATCACACAAAGATACTACTATTCAAGCCTTGAGATCTTGACCCATCAATAGAACTTATCCTTCTTCTAGCGCTCAGGTTCCTCCTTGATTCAGATCCAACTATGCACCATAACCCAATGACCAATATTCTAGATCTTTCTCTTCATAAGATATTCAATCCTTGAGTGAGTGTCTTTGCCCAATGATCTCCTTCCCCTTTTATAGTCTTAGGCCTTACTCAATACCATGGTCCAAAATCACTTAGAACCAATACCTGAGATAAAATACCTGGGTTCAATACTTCGGACGAGATACCATGGTCCAAAACCACAGGTCCAAATACCAAGGACCAAATACCATGGACTAAAAGTAAGTTTTCCCACATGTACGCGCTTTTCTGTGCATGAAAGTGCATGTATACACATACGTGACTTTTGATTAGCGATCCCGTGTGTATACGTGGCTTGGTTAAGAGGAAACTGCGTATATCTCTTTTTCTTTTATTTTGAGAGCCTGAACTGTGATCTGTCATCTGAGTGAGTTTCCATCAAGGACAACACTTGTGTCATAGTGCCAAACCTGTGTCATAATGCCAACATAAGTATTGTTCGGTTCTTTGATCATCTTAACTCCCACACTAGCTTGATTGGAAGATGTAGCACTTGCCATGCTCTTGGTCGATCATCACACATTCCAAGCCAAGTCAACGCAGTTGTTTCGATTGGGATGAGGGGTATATTGGTACACAAGCAATATGATAGTCAGATTTTAAGTTTCATCTCTGGTGTTGCTCCGTTGCCAGAATGCCTAGACAGTACCTCGGTAGAGTCACGCAGGAACACAACCATCAATCTGCTGCCAGCGACCCTGGTCAGTACCCCAGCGGGGTTACTTGCATCACCTCTCTGCACAGGAAGCCTTTCTCTTCTTTCGCCTTAATTCTTTTCTCATTTTTTCAAAAAATTTCATATTTTCATTTTTTTTTTTTTCAAATTCAAACTATGCATAACATTTATTCATTTTAGAGGCAGAAGAGGGATCTTGACTTATTAAGAGCATAAGAGGTTGTTCCTTCAGAGAAGTATTTTGTATATAACTCTGACATAATTATTAAGGTTTTCCCCCTCACCTTACTCTACTTGACTGAGCTGACAAGGGTTAACCCAAAACAACCGACTAGAGTAGGTGATATTAATTATCCCGCAAGCGTTGCTTTTTCATCAAGGTTGACTTTGAACAACACGTATTTTCCATTGGCGTATCATGGAATGAAGATAACAAGTTCTACATATAGAGACAAGACAATAGATAACTAAGTATTGATAGCTGCACAAACCCTCTTGCACTTTACACTTGCTTGTTTCAAGAGCTACACACGGTTCATGTGAAGCTAACCTACGAATGTAAACAAGCAAGCAAAAAACTAAAAGAGCAAAGAGCAGAAGCAAAATGCAAAAACAAGCGAGTAAGAAAACAAGCAAACAAGTAAACAAACATAAAAAGTAAGAAGCAAACATGCATGCAAGCAAACAAGACAAGAAGCAAACACTACTCCTACTCCTAAACTAATGGTGCATGGGCCTGATCACATGAAGTGATATTTCCAATGCAGCCACCAGCTCATTGGTCGACCCATGTTGGTGAAGGCATGGTTCGCAAACAGCGCAATTGCGCGAAACATGAAAGACATAACAATGAAGACAAACACAATCCGAGTTTAAATGCGTCCATGTAACATAAATGAGTATAAGCGCATGACATGCAATCCGTGGACTTACCATGGTGTTGTATGACACTGTGTATGGATGTTAAGCATACACTTTCTCTTCACTGTGACATGCAAGCAAACGAGAGAAAGAAAGACAACTTGTGTCACGTACGCTGTGTAAGATTCCTCCAATGCATGAGCGATGGGATCTTGTAGTTCGAGTGGAAGAAGCAAAATTTATGTGTCGGATTGATCTTCAATGCATACAGATGAGTGATGAGGAGTCTCAGTTGTTTCAACAATTTCCTGATCGGAAGGGAAACCAAACTCAGGACAGTGAGGGCCTGACATGACCATCAATTCGGGCTGAAGTGCCTCCACTGTCTACGAGGTTTTGACTTCGTCAATAGATATATCATCATAAACATGTGGCTTTGAAAAATCAATAGCAATAGAATCAACTTCGTGATTGAATACGAGGGTAAATGGATCACGACAACTATGATTAGAAAAATCAATGATTTCATCGACATCCTCATGATCAGATAAATCAAATAGAGGGGTAGATGAGAAGCAAGAATGCTCACCCTCTACATTTCCAGACAAAGCATGTGAAAAATCAAGTGGATTTTCAATGAATAATTTTTCCTCTCTGCTGTCGAATGATAGACTGACATCCGGTGTATTTTGCGAATGATCAACAATGGGTGCAACCGTTGGTGGATTTACACAAGGAAAATTAGAGATGGTGAAATCACCAAAGAAGTTAGGGAAAAGTGGAGGAGGCGCGGACAAAAGGAATTCATCCTTCGCCACGGGTTGATGTTCAGGCTCCTAGTCATACTCATCATAAATGATAATGTAAGTTGGTTGTGCAACACTAACTTCGTCGATGGATTGATCCTCGTACACAACAGGTGTAGAGTTTGGAATGGAAGAACACAAGGGTGTACAATCCCGAGGGTCAACAGAAAATGAAGACAGAGGTTGTGGTAACAAATGCATGTGACAACCCATTGCTTCGCAACAAAATCTGCATGAAAATTGAAAGAAGTGATGCTGGGAGGATATGGCAGTTGAACAACTGTGTGTGCATGTTCTCCCACATCACTCTGTGGTGGTGGAGTTGTTTGATGAGGGGAGGGCGGACAATCCCTTGTGACAACGACTATGTTCGTCTGTGATTGCAGCTCCATCACCCAAGTATGTTGAGCGGGGTTTGAACTTCAACTTCATCTTGGGATTGATTGATTTGTTAAGACAATATTCAAATCTGTCCCAAGGATATTGAAACTTCATCTAGCTTTTCGGAGCTTGAAACTACAATACACAGAAGCACTGCCAAAAATTGATGGTGATTCTTGCAGAGTCTTTTTTATTTTTTATTTTTTATCAGGAGGTTTAAGAACAAAATGATGGAAAGTAGATTCAATGAGATCACAAAACTGTTGAAGTGAGTGCATGCCGCCGAGTGGCAGGCTGTTGCACCATCGTTGTGGGGATTCGTGAAGTGTGCGTGAAAGCAACAAGTTGGCCTCTTCGTCAGAGAAGTCATATGCATCATCAATAAATACATAGAAGTCTTGTAAGTACTTAGGCCAACCACTTCGCCTTCACCACCATACGTGAATTCCGACAAGAGATCAAAACACTCCCTCATAGAAACATTACAGAGGGATGAGTCTAACAGTATTGATGACGGATATGAGAAGATTCAATACAAGATGTAAAGGCTCAACTTTTCATCTAGCCCTCATTCTAGCGCCAAAATGTTGATGGTGTTGGACCCGCCAATATGTCAGGGGATCTCCCGAGTAAGAAGTCCTAACTAGACCTCAAACCATTTGGTTTAGGAGTCCCAACAGTGGGTCGTATGGTATCGCCTTGACCGTGGTTGCACGCAGAGGCAAGCGGAATGTCCTTGTTGGTAGCAAGGGTTTGACCAGCGCAACAAGGCAAGGAAGGTGTATGAAGGGTTCTAACACAAGGAATGGGGAATGAGTGCGCCCCTTAGAAACTTGTGGAAACACACAACTTGAAAGGGAACACATGAGCAAAGATACATCACAAGCTGGAAAGCAAGTTAGCTAACGATCCAAAGTGATGGTTAAACCAACAACACATCTCAATAAGATTCATACATACATATATAGAAAGAGTCCATACATACATGCGTAAGCAAATAACTACATATATCATTAGAGTAACCAAGACAGTCGAAATACAATAACAATATATGCATGAAACGTGTTGGTTATGTTATATTAAGAAAGTGAAAGTTCCAATCATACACACAACCATGCCAACTACTAGTCCCGACAATGGAACGTTATAGTCACTACCGCCTGCTCCTCCAAAGAGATATACTAGCTCTGCATTGTGGAGAAGCCAAGGTTTGTTGCAATACACTCCAAGCTTTCTCTGAGATACACCTATAGGAAGCTTGGCTCCCAAAAGTCTGTACAATGAGTTATGAGGTTCTATAAATAGCAAAGGGTGGGGTGACCCTTGACCATCCCCTTTGTGACTCTTCAATTACAACATGACTATTACATTCGACTATCGACACTTGGTCTTTCACTTTTACAATATGTTACATCACAATATGCACATGAACCCATGTGAGACAAAATAGGCTTGAGCAAGCTATGCAAGACACTACTACGACTCGGTCAATTGTGGGAAGACCAACTCTTCGACATCCTCGTGATGGTCGATGGTAGTGAACTAATGTCAAGCTTGGTAGTTCATGATGGTTTCCGCGTGCTCAATGGCGACATCCCACTGAAAGCGAACTCTTGCCTTCGTTGCATCCAGGTACACTGATTTGGCACCTTTGTCCAACTTGTTTGATAACATGCACATCATAGTCTTGAGTGCAGTTGGACCAACAACATACTGATGCATAATGTTTGTGTTGATCTCCAAGTGTGTGTTGGTCGCTATGCACATCAACTTGTCGAAGTATATGTTCAACTCCAGTTGGACTTGGTTCTTGCCTTCGCCTCGGTGAGTGTGCCAATGGGTGGGATCGCATGCGTGCACAATGACATCCATGCTACTGAACACCTGTGCATGAGATCATCAACACTGCTCACCCTCTCTGCTCTGTGCCAGCTGCTAGGATGGGTCTATAACTTGTATGGCGCAGTTTCATTAGTCTGTGCATGTTGCACGTCTTGCTATATCTGTTCCTTTTGTGCTTTCTTCTTTGCTCTGCACAACCCTTGTTCTTCCCTGAGTTATCCTTCAACTCCTGCAACTTCTTCTCTGCTTCCTTCATCCTTTGTTTGTCTCTTTGCCTTTGCACGATCCTCTTGTAGCATTGTCACCTGTTAGCCTCAATCTCCAAAGCTTCTTTTATCACAAGTGGATCTTCTTTGAACTTGCAGCTTTTCTCCACCTCTGCATTGTTAACAACCTTCCTCTTGCCTTTGTCACACGCATGTCTGCTACCCTTTGCTGCTGCTGATGGTGCTCCTCTCTATGATGCTGCAACCATTTCATCCTGAT
Organism: Pinus taeda; assembly: GCA_000404065.3. Taxonomy (NCBI): domain Eukaryota; kingdom Viridiplantae; phylum Streptophyta; class Pinopsida; order Pinales; family Pinaceae; genus Pinus; species Pinus taeda. The sequence goes on from APFE030569518.1 coordinate 10,624, forward strand.
ATCCTTGTCTATGAAAAACTTGGTGTCTTCATAGATAGGAAAGCTCATAGGCACTCGCTCAACTACATCTCCAGTTGTGCTCTCAACGATATCCTTTGACCCTGCTCCCTGGGAGGCCATTGTGTTTGTGCTACTGAGAGGTAGAAGAACACCTATGATACTTAAAGACATAACAACATTCATGGAAAGAAACCCATAAGTTGAAAACCAAAACAAATTTGAGCACTGACTTGCAACATACCTGTATGACTGATTGTGAAGATTACACAATTTCCACCGGGAGGCTGGGAGACTGACTACCAAAACTGCGGAAGGCACAGTCCAGGCTGTCAGGAAGCTGATTGAATATTGGAACTACGCAATGCACAATCCAGCCTGGCCCGTTGAGGGTTGAAACTGCGGAATGTGTAGTTTCAATCAGCAAGGACATGCAAGCCCGGACACTGTATTGCACAATTTTCTGGGTCAGCATAGCACTACCTCCCAGAATTGCACAATGTAAGCCTGAAGGTCAGTGCTGGCCAGTTTTGCACAGTTTCTGGAGGGAAGGCAAAGCCTTCACTTCTAGAAATGCGCATTTCTGTTTGGGCAAGGCAAGGTCCAGGCCAAGGCAACCCAGACCTGCTGACGGGCCAATGAAAACATGAAAGGATTTGAATGCATAGCGAGACTTAGTTTAAGCAAGAGTGAATGATCGTGCATGCAAATAATTAATGCAGGATCCCGAAAACAGGAACACATGCATGTGTGTGAAAAGAGTCCTTGCAACGACGACCGCCAGTGGAAAACAATGTTATGCTTGCGACAACAATGAGATGCAAATAAAATTGAAACGATGCTTCTACAAGCTAATATACATTAAAATGACAACAGATGCTCAACAAAACCAAGCAAACAACATTCATACAAAGCGAAATACGAAAAGCGACAGAAAAACAACAAATGACCTGAAAAACAAACTTACTTGAAAACAACTGAGCTGAATGTGTCAAAGACTCCTAGATATGCGGTGGGACGCCATAGCTACAAGATTGATGTCAGGAATGAGCTTTGTAGCGCTCGATAAATGAGTTTTTATAGGATCGAGGTTATGACGCACATGCCATAAATCTAGGACAAAGCGACACTTGGAGGGAAGTTTCTAAAACGATATTTATATGTAACCTCAAGCTACTAAAAATAGATCCCTAAAATTTAGGGATGCCTTTTGCATGGTTCTTTTTGCTATTTTAGGAAAAAGGAGCCCATGCATGCAAATCAGGATTGCTCAGTCCTAGAGGGAACTAGTCAACTTGAAGGCACATGCAGTAGTCTACAAGCCTAGGAAAGGGATTTGCGCAGTTTCTGGGCTGAGCAGGGCTGGCTGTCCCTTAAGCATTGCACAATTTATGGGGTCAATAAGTCATTGCCTCCCAGAATTGCACAATTTTTGGGTTGAAGCCCACTGTTGGGCTGGATTACGCAATTTTCTGAGGGAGGGCTGCCTAACTGGATTGCGCAATTCTGCAGCTCAGCAGGCAATGGAGTAAGGATTGCACAATTTCTAGAGGGAAGGCTAGTTCCCCTCCAGAATTGTGCAATTTTCGGAGTGAACATCTCAGCCATAAAATTACCTAAGTCCGAAATGACAGCTTGTGATGGGAGACAAACACATTGACATGCACAGGTTGGCATGCCAATGAAACTCAGCTGAAGCCTATGTACTTGACAATGCAAGACATGCTGCTAAGGATGGTTGGCAGGGAGGTTCCGAAATGAAGTTAAGGCAAAATTTTGGAGGGTGGTTGTAGCCGCTACAACATAATGCATAAATGGATTCAACACCAAGAAAAACCCTTTGGACACTCGAATTATGCAGATTAAACAATTTAAACTCAAGTTTTTAAAAGTCTTGGTTAGATTTAAATTAAAATTAACCAGAAAAAATGTCGTGGAAAAGGTCATTTCGTCTATAAATTAGACTACGCCTTTTTTAATTGGAGATGGCTTCTTATTTCAACTTAAGGCCTTTTCACTGGAATTCACGAAAATAGGCAATACAATTTCAAGATTTTTTGTTGTTCAAAATACATTTTTGAACGCATAAATGGATTCAACACCAGGAAAAACCCTTTGGGCACTCGAATTATGTAGATTAAACAATTTAAACTCAAGTTTTTAAAAATCCCGATCATATTTTGATTAAAATTAACTAGAAAAAATGTCGTGAAAGAGGCCACTTCGTCTATAAGTTAGACTACGCCATTTCATCTATAAGTTAGACTACGACTTTTTTAATTGGCAAAGACTTCTTATTTCAACTTAAGGTGGATGAGGATCTGTTGACCTTTTATTTTTATTTTTTAATTGTCTGCCTAGATTGATTCTCAAGGGAATATGCTCAACTTATGCCTAGTCTTAATGCTTATCAACGACTCTAGTGTGTTACAAAGTTTGTTAGGTTGCATTGACTTTTAATAAATTTAAAAAATTAGATTAGTGATATCAATGCTGTAGTGTGTTACAGAGTTTGTTAGGTTGCATTTACTTTTAATAAATTAAAAAAATTAGATTCTTGCCATGTGGCTCCCTGTACCAATTTCCTAGGGATTTGAGATTATACCAATTCTAATAAGTTCATATTCTAATTAGATGGGGAAATTAATATATAAGCAAATTTTATTTAACAAAATGGTCCATTTTACAATAAGATGTGTAATTTTTTTATTTTTATTTCTTTTTCAAATTAAATTAGATTCGTGCCACATGGCTCCTTGGCCACCAATTTCCTAGGGATTTGAGATTATTCAGATTCTAATAAGTTCATATTCTAATTAGATGGAGAAATTAATACATAAGCAAATTTTATTTAACAAAATGGTTCATTTTACAATAAGATGTCTATTTTTTTTTTTTTGCAAGTTAAAATTGACCCATAACCTTTTTATACATGATTAATCAGAGAAATATATACATTGATAAGACATTGTCCTTGTTACAATAATTTTTTTTGTTATATTTATAAAACTTTAAACTACATCAACCACCTTAATATTTTTAATGTAATTATACTAATTATTTATTTCTTTTTGAAAAAATCATTATATTAATAGTGTGAATTTAATTGTTGAGACTTTAATAAATTAGAAATTTATTGAAATTAAAATTTAAAATATATTATATAATTAAATCAAACTTATTCTTTTCAATCAATTTTATTTAAATTTATTAAAACATATTTAAATTATTTAAACTCTATACCATTAAAATATTCCACTATAAAAAAAATCATTTATGTATTAAAAATAATAAAAATTCATAATATGACTAAATTACTTTAAAATAAATAAATATCTAATACTCAAACATTTATAGTCCTCCACCTTTCTAATACATCCACCTAGAGAGAGAGCCAACAATTACTGTGGATTGAAAAAACACCCCACTCTTTAATCGAAATTTCGTTAAAAGGGAAAAACAATCGAACAAAACTGCGCCACCTGTTTTGAGTTGTTAGAATTTCGTTAAAAGGAAAAAACAATCGAACAAAACTGCGCCAACTGTTTTGAGTCGTATTCTAACAGTAATTGGTTTCCCAGCAAACGGGTTTTCGACGTTGAACTCAACTACGACTCCGCAAATAGAGTCCTTTTTCTCTTGAATCATGGAATTGGTCAGCCGTATAAATTGGCTCATCTCCAAAGGGATCAGCACATTTGCTAACAAAGATATTAGACGTTTTCGGAAGGGCAAGGTCAACGAGGATGGCGGAAGTGAAGAAAATAATGGTGGCCGTGGACGACAGTGAATTCAGTCATTATGCTCTGCAATGGGCTTTAAACAACCTGCATCTTTATGGAAGCGCTGTTTCTCTTGTGATATTTCACGCTCAACCAGTGGTAGCCTTCAACACCGCTGCACCAATGGGGATAACAAGTATGCTTGTTTTTCCAATTTTGCTTTTATTTCTAACCTATCACCTGGATTTGTTCATGGAGTGCACAGCTTAGCTAATAAGAATTGATATATTTTTGCATCATTTAAAATTCTTTTATATCCTTTTTTCCCAATCAACCGGTCTTTACATGGATGTGGATAGTATCATAGGCAAGCTGTCAGCGTGGATTAATGTCTTCATCTCATCATCTATAGGATTCTCTTTGGGCACTTTTGAACAGCTGAATTTCCAATAACCTCGTTGTTAACAATCAATTAAATAAATCTGGTGTATTTAAATCTTTGATATATAAACAAAATGGAGTAGCTTCAAATTAGCTAGGAAAACTATGGAAATTCTGGCATGATTTTGATTAAATTTGGCCTAAATTTTTGCAAATTCAAGTTACACTGGTCAAACTTCAAGATTTTAGGTGCTCCTAGGGTTTTTAATGGTGCTGAATCTATTTCTACCATAAAAACATGATTCAAACACTCTTACTGCCAGATTTTTTTGAAGGAAAAATTGCCGGATTCCGCCTCCGTAGACAACACTTAAACAAAAGTAGATAATAATAGAATACGGAGTAACGGAGTAGTTATAAGTGTGACTTTTTGGAGTTTCTGGCTGAATCCTGGCGGGAACCCGCCAACGAAAAAATTTGTGGCCAACTCTTAATTTGTGTTGTTACAACTGATTTTTTTGACTGTGCATATGGATTCAACACCCTCAAAAACCATTGGGGCATTCGATTGTGAAGAGTTCTCCTGTGAAACTTGTTATTTCAATGAATCCCTGTCAGATTCTAGACAAATTAGATCGGAAAATAAATCAGAAAACTACCAAAAAAAATCGCACTTAAAAACTACTCGATAGAATACATGGATACTATGCAACCTATACGATGCATATCCGGAAATCAGTGGTTCTGCTCCAGACTTTTTACTCCAACTTCTGCAATCATGTTGGCCCGCCCCTGATTTTGATTTTGAATTTGGAACTCAGGGCTGAAACATAACTTCATCTTTTCTTAGGCACCCACAGTGTCGTCATAGGTTGGGAAGTCTACATCAGCCACTTATGAATTTGGATTTTTAATCATCATGGTCCTGCTACTTGCAATTTCGCTCAAATGGGTCTTACAGGTTTATGAAATTCAGTGAAGTGTTCTAGCCTCTAGGGCTAGGTCAAGCGCTGGCATGGTAATTTGTGATCTTGCCTTCAAGGCTTTGATTCCTCATATTCATGAGCTTATGTGTCCCATCAGCTGCCCCTCACAGATCATGCTTAACTGTCTTTCACAATTTCCTGCACCCCTCTTTTATCCTTCCCTTCTTCCCTTCAAGATCCCCCGGATAGCACCTCACACTACCATTCATTTTGATCATTCCTATTCTGCCACCTACTCCGTTCACCTTGCTTGGCTTATCCCTATCCCTCGCTTCTTTTCCCTTCCCAATGTTGTTTCCAATTTTGATTTCTTCTCTCATATTCTTTGAGAAGCGGCTCTTAACTCTTTTCCCTACTCCATCCATAACCCCGAGTTTATTTGTTTTGCTGGGTATTGCCGTATGGAATATGGATGACTAAATCTATGCACAAACGTCTTCACTGCTTATCATCCGTAGGGAGTATTGTTGTCTGCCGTATCAAAGAAACTGAAGTTCCTTATGTCAAGAAGATTGGAACAAATTTCGATCCTTCGTACCTCCCCCAAGGCCTTTTGGCATGCTGTCCTTCTAAAAAGGCCTGCCTCTTAGTGTTGACCCTCAATCTAGGGTCTCTCGAGCTGCCACACTCTATGATATTACTGATCAACCCTCTTCCACTCCAACTTCATGTTGTTTATTTACTCCGGAGAATGTCGGGGGAGTTAATAAGGAATTGAACACTAGCAACATTGCCTACAGCGAGGGTTTAAAGTCAAGGTCCTCAGGCCTGATATTGATTCTCTCTGCTTCCTTTTGCAGACTTCTTCAATGAGATGGTTTGTTGGGGTTTCCCACCCTCTTGGAACCCGGGTATCGTTCATTCTATTTATAAGCCACTTGTCAAAACTATTAAGTTTGGACATACCTTTGCCAAATTATATGATGCTATTCTTGACATTTTTCTTCTTGAGCGGTTGTAGAGTGGCCGACTTTAGAGCTAGACTCTATCTTGGCTTTAAGAACAATTACCAAATGATTGGCCACATCTTCACTCTCTAGGCATAGAGGAGGAAGTTAGAGCACGATATTGTAAGGTTTTTTTGTTGTTTTGCGGACTTTAGTAGGGCATTTGATTTGGTTTCTGGGCATTTCTTGTTCAAGGGCATTTCTGAGATTGGTATTTTTAGAGCAAGAAATTGTTGGCATTGGGAAGTGTTATTAGACAATTATGAGTTAGCGTCAAACAAAACATTATCTCTTTGTGTTCATTATGAGTGTTGAGTCAATTGGGATTTACTTTTTCCTTGGCCTTATTTAGGATTTATATTAATGCTCTTAAGGAATTTGGCAGGAAAATCAGAGTGATTATTGATGGGTATTTCATGCATCATGTCTTAATTTCCTTGTTCTTTTTGTTGATAATGTGGTTTTTATCTTTTCTTACTCGATGGTCTTGCATGTTTTTGCGACATTTTCAAATTTGTGGTGAACCTCAACTAAATTAGGGTTAAGGTTATGATCTTTAATCCGTCTAATCATGCATTGCCCAAACTCCATTTCTTCTTCAAAAGGAGAGCCAATGGATATAACTATGGCTTATACTCATTTGAGTGTACAGTTCATTTATGACTTGTTGTTAATTTTAGGCAACAATGGTATGTTCTACGCTTTTAGAGCAATTTTACTTGAATTTCTGTATTAGCCCAGTATCAATATTCAGATTAGCAATCACATTAAAATGATAGTAAAACGCAGATAAAACGTAAACATAATTAGTAGAAGACAAGCCAAGACAGGAGGACAGAAGATGTGGCACTAGCCAAGGACAAATCCCAATGTGGGGAAACCCTTGATCAAATCTTCTTTTAGTCTTCAATAGTTCAGCAGAGAGAGATAGTACAATTTACAAATCTGATAATTTATAACAGCAACAAAAGAGCACTAACCAGAAAAGTCAACGCTAGTCAACAGGGCAGATTTGACCCTCAACAAATTGGTCAACTTCAGTCAACTTCGGCCTCCAAACAAAAAGATGAATCAGCCCTCAAAACAACCCAAAAACTGCCTAGTCAAATTTGGTCAAACAGCCAACCTGCGGTTAGGCCTAGCTGCAGTTAATGCTGGTCAAAGTCAACGTTTGGCCTTGATTTCTGTGCCCAGAAATGCAGCCTGTCCAAACAGAAATACGTCACGCAAAAAAGCTGTCAAACAGGTCAATGTTGCTGGTCAACGCATGGTCAAATTGTCCTAGAATTTGGTCAACGCCCAAACCAAAAATTTCGTCCTCCTGAAATTTTGGCCTCCTGAAATTTCGCTCTCCTGAAATTTCGGTCGTGCGGAGAGAGAGAGAGGTGCAAAAATCCGTACCCAATCAATGAGGAGAGAGAGAGAAGTGTAAGATGAGTGTGTCCAAATGAGGCTAAGTCACCTTCTATTTATATGCAACGTTGAGGATGAATAGACGTGACTATTGGCCTTCTGAGCCTACATAAGTTTGCTGGCCGACCTTGACAATTTGACCATAATCAAAATAAATTCATAACTTGATTTGTACATGTCAGAATCAGATGATCTTTAGATCAATCCTACACCTCTCGGAGGGAGGAATCCAAGAAAAATATTAGTTGTCATAAATAATATGACCCATGTGGAGTTTGGCCCTAGTTGCAAATTTTAACACTCCCTCTCAACTAGGGAGAACACCATCTGCTGATCTGTACTATCTCTGCCATCAATGCACTGCTCTGCATTGCTGAACTATGAAGAAGAAGAAGTGATCGAGAATGTATCACATTCTCTACTGACCCGAAGTCAGTCCCAATCAAGGAGAGTGTGTCATACCAGTCTTACTGACCCGAAGTTAGTTCCAATCAAAAGAGAGTGTCTCATACCACTCTTACTGACCCAAAATTAGTTCCCATTGATCCTAGATCAATATCGGTCATCCTAGCATAGGGAGTACAGTAGTACACAATGCGTCCATCGGTAATACTATGGTCCCTATCCTCATTTCCCTACTTATTGGCCAGATGAGAGGTACTTCTTATGAGTCCCAGACTGCATGGGTAGGATGCCTCAGCAGGAGAAGAATGAACCATTCATCCTGCCTACATGTCGCAAAGGGGTATCGCAGAGGAAGGCTGAACCACTCACCCTGTACACAGCAAACCACTAGGGGAAGGCTGAACCACTCACCTTGTACACAGCAAACCACTAGGGGAAGGCTGAACCACTCACCCTGTACACAGCAAACCACTAGGGGAAGGCTGAACCACTCACCCTATGGTTGCTCATCGCTCCAAGAAGTACCCCAAGCCCCCTAGAGTTCCCAGAGCTCAATGTCCATCTCATACAAGACCCTCATAAGAGGGTCTCTCCACGACTCCAAGTCGTTCTTGGAAGGCCAAGAGCTTGACCTTCCCCAGGGGCTTTGTCAGAATGTCGATGACCTGCTCATCAGTCCCAATGTGATGGAGACTTATTGCTCCTTGTTGTACCATATCCTGGATAAAGTGGTACTTGATATCTATATGCTTGGAGCTATCATGAAACACGAGATTCTTTGATAATCGGATCCCACTTTGGTTGTCGCAGAGGATCACGGTGGTATCTAGCACATGTCCAAACAACTCACTGAAGAGCTTCGTCAACTAGACAAATTCATAGGAGGCCATAGTAGCCGCTATGTATTCGGCCTTGGTGGTGCTCAAGGCAACCGATTTTTGTTTTTTGCTCATCCAAGATATCGAAGCAAAACCCAAAGAAAAACAACATCCAAAAGTGCTCTTGCGATCCACCACACTGCCAGCCCAATCAGTATTAGAATAACCATGCAGCCTCACATCTCTGAGAATGTATCTCAGTCCATGAGTGATTGTGCCCCGAAGATATCTCAGAAGATTCTTGGCACCAATCCAATGTATATGATGAGGCTCAACCATATATTGGCTCAATGTGTTAACTACAAAACATATGTCCAGACGGGAGTTCACCAAGAACATCAGTGCTATGAGTTGATGATACTCAGAAGCATTTCCCAATTCAGGTGCAACAACACTACCACATAACTTCTTAAAGTTAAGTTCCGTCGGAGTAGTCACAGGCTTGCAGTCCACCATCCCATATCTTTCCAATATCTTCGCAACATATTTTCCTTGAGAGAGGAAAATTTCACCTGGCTTTTGCTAGACCTCCAACCCTAGGAAACAGTGCATCGGTCCTAGGTCCTTCATCTCAAATTCAGAAGCAAACTCCGTCTTACATTTGTGAATGAGAGGGTCTGCACTTCCATTAGTTCGATGCTTGATTTTGTAGAGCCACTTAGAGGTGACAACCAATTTGTCCTGGGGTCTAGGGACCACATCCAAGACATCATTCTTCATAATTGACTCGTATTCTTCATTCATAGCATCCTTCCATACTTGATGCTTCACTTCTTCTTCAAGTGATGAAAGCTCATTTTGAATGATAGTGCTCATGGCTGTCAAGTATCCTTGATACCTGTTCGGCTTCTTGCTTTCACGGAAAGCCCCCCTTTGGTGCAATGTGTCTCTCGGCATCTTTGAGAGTCTCCCTAAGCAATGAGGGTCTCCTTTTTGAGGAAGAGGGATCATGAGGAGGAGGATCAATAGGATCCATAGGTTCATCAACATCAGGGATCGTTTCATCTTCTTTTGCACCCTGATTTGCGGTGTTAGCTTCTTAGTCCTTCCTTAGGATAGGAAGGTTGTTGATCTCACTGAGGGCCATGTCTTCGTTGAAGGTGACATCATGACTTATCTCAACTTCCTTTTGACGAACCACATAAATTCTACATCCCTTAGAATTTTCACTATAGCTCACAAAGATTCCTTTCTTCCCAGATGCACCCAATTTGCTTCTTTTCTCTTTCGGCACATGAAAATAGATGGGACTTCGAAAAATTATAAAATGAGAGACATCGGGTTTCTTACCAGTGAACATTTCTTCAGGAGTCTTGGAGTCCAATGTTTGATGAGGGCATCGGTTTTGAACATACACAGCGATATTTGCAGCTTCAGCCCATACGAACTTCGGAAGGCCTTGATCATGAAGCATGGCACAAATTGCTTCTACAATAGAGTGATTCTTCCTTTCAACCACACCATTTTGCTTAGGAGTGTATGCCGTTGTAGTCTCCCTCTTAATGCTAACGTCTCTGCAATAATCTTGGAATTCAGTGGATTTGTACTCGGTCTCATTATCAATTCTCAATATCTTGATTTTCTTCTCGGATTGGTTTTCGATCAAGGCTTTGAAGTGTCGGAACCAGGTGAACACTTCATCCTTCTTCTTCAAGAAGTAGTTCCAGGTCTTGCGAGAATAATCATCCGTAAAGGTGAGATAATATAAGTATCCTCCCAAAGAGTTTATGGGCATCATACCAGCTATGTCTGAGTGGATCAATTGCAATATATCTGTGGCCTTGCTATTACTTGAGGGGAATGGTTCCCTTTTTAATTTTCCTTCGGCAGATCTTGGACATACTCTACTTTGAACTCGGGCATACCTGCTACCATTTCTCTCACATCGGTTAGGGCCTTATAATGAAGATGGGCAAACCTACGGTGCCATAGTTGAGATTGTAGAGATGTGTCGCAAGACATGGCTCCCAATGGACTTCCTCCAACTTGATACAAAGTGTCAACCCTGAACCCAAGAGTAAAAGCATCTATAAAATTTCTTTGCCAAACACGTACCTTTCCATTGATGAATGCTACCTTGAATCCTTTTTCCTCCATGGTTGAAATGGACACCAGGTTCTTTTTGAGATCAGATATGTGTAGTACTTCTTGCAAATGAATAGTGTTACCTTGATTCAATTGAAGGGTAACATTCGCTACTCCCTTCACGGGATAGGTGGCAACGTCTCCAAGGATGATCTCCAAGTTTGGCTTCTTTTCTATTAGATTAGAGAGGGCTTCCTTGTATCTTGTGAAGTGCCTTGAGGCACCACTATCAATCGGCCAATTTCCCAAAGTGTTCGGAGGAGAGGCAGTGGAGAGGGCCAATATAAGATTGTATTCTTTTTTGCTGATTGTTAACAACATTTGATTCTTCATACCTAGATTTCCTTGATTTCTTGGAGGGTTGACCATTTCCTTGATGTGCTGCATTCCTTTTTCATTTGCCATTGGAGCTACCATTCCTTTGATTGTTGTTGTTGAAGTTGCCCTTGGAATGATTGTGATCTTCATCATGCGATGTGTCCCTTCTATTTGGACACTCCCTTGCATAGTGGCCAAACTGGTTGTAAACAAATCCCCTACCCTTCCTTCCTCCCTTAGATTCAGGCTTTCCATGGAAATGACCTTTAGACCTTGCATTATTTGTCCTTTTGGCATGAGCGGAGAATGCAACGAGGTTGCTTCTATTAGAAGGCATTTCTTGCTCCACCATTCTTGTTTCTTCTTGAATGCATCTCGACGTCAATTCTTCAAACCCTGGAATTCGAACATTGTTGAGGACGGTGGTTCTAAATACATACCACTCAGGTGGGAGTCCTCCAAGGGTGGTTAGAGTAAGTTCCCTGTTAGGAATGACTTCTCCAATCGAGAGTAGATCATTCTTGATCTCAGTAATCCTCAAGAAATAGGACCGAATATCCTTGTCCTTGCCCTTCTTAATATCCTTCAACTTATTCTTGAGAAATAGAATTTGATTAGCATTACTAACCTTGAACATGCTGACCAACCTGTCATAGATCTCCTTGGAGGTCTTCAATTCGGAGATGTAGGCCACCAGATGCTTGTCAATGGAATCCTTAATAATCTTCTTTGCTTTGACTTCAGCCCTATTGTACTTGGTCTTCGCAGTAGCCGGTGCATTTGAAGGAGGTTCAGGGATTTTACCCTGCACATAGTCCATCACTTCTTTTTTCTTCCAAGGTCAAATCAAGAAACATCTTCCATCCATGATAGTCAGATTTATCATGGAGCTTGTCTTTAGCCGGGAAGTAGGATGAGGAACCCATTGAACCTTTTGTCCTTGTCCAACTGTCTTTGGTGATTGCTCTTTCACTCTTGCTTGAGCCTTATCTTAACCTCAGCTCTGATACCATGTTAATTTTAGGCAACAATGCTATGCTCTATGCTTTTAGAGCAATTTTACTTCAGTTTCTTTATTAGCCCAGTATCAATATTCAGATTAGCAATCACATCAACATGATAGGAAAATTTAGATAGATCATAGAACATAAACATAAATAGTAGAAGACAAGCCAAGAGAAGACACAAGATGTGGCATCAACCTGGGACAAACCCTAATGTGGGGAAACTCTTGATCAAATCTTTTTTTAGTCTTCAATAGTTCAACATAGAGAGAGTACAATTTACAAGTCTGATAATTTATAACAACATCAAAAGATCCCTAACTAGAAAAGTCAACGTTGGTCAACAAAGCATATTTGACCCTCAACAAATTGGTCAACTTCAGTCAACTTCGACATCCAAACAACAAGATGAATCAGCCCTCAAAACAGCGCAAAAACTGCCTAGTCAAATCTGGTCAAACAACCAACTTGCGGTTAGGCCTAGTTGCAGTCAACGTTGGGCAAAGTCAACATTTGGCCTTGATTTCTTGTGCCCAGAAATGCGGCTTGCCCAAATAGAAATACGTCACCCAAAAACGTAGTTAAACTGGTCAACGCATGGTCAAACTATCCCAGAATTCGGTCAACGCCCAAAACAAAAATTTCGTCCTCTTGAAATTTCGACCTCCTGAAATTTGGCTGTCTTGAAATTTCGGCCTCCTGAAATTTCGGTCCCCTGAAATTTTGCTGTCCTAAAATTTCGGCCTCCTGAAATTTTGGCCGGTTTGGAAGAGAGAGGCATAGAAATCCGTACCTAATCACTGAGGAGAGAGAGAGAGAGGTGTGAAGATGAGTGTGTCCAAATGAGGCTAAGTCACCATCTATTTATATGCAACGTTGAGGATGAATAGACGTGTCTGTTGGGCTTCTGAGCCTACATAAGTTTGCTGGCCGACCTTGACAATTTGACCATAATCAAAATAAATTCATAACTTCATTTGTACATGTCAGAATCGGATGATCTTTAGATCAATCCTACACCTCTCGGAGAGAGGAATCCAGGAAAGATATTAGCTGTCATAAATAAGATGACCCATGTGGAGTTTGGCCCTAGTTGCCAATTTTAACACTTGTGTCCTAGTCTCTTGTTCGTAAAGTAAATGCTTCCTTATTTTTTTTCTAAACATTAGTGCTTTCAAATCCATTTTAATGATATGCAGACAAAAAATGCATAAATGATATCCCGACAAAAATGCATCTTTTTGATATTATTGTTGAAGGAATTTTCACTGTGACGTTAGATCTGCATTCATAGAACTTCAACCCTACATTTGAAATTGAAACCTTCCGAAACACCTACCAAACTTTGAATTTTGCAAATGCCAAAACGCTATGAGTAATTTTCACGAGTGTAGACATCGCATATTAAAATGTTTGGATCATTCCAACCTAAGTTATCGGAAACGTCTAGGAAAATAGAGGGGTATGCCATTTCCCATTTTAGAAATTGAAATAGTAGGGATATAGCTTGGAAATGGCACTAAAAATTTCCAAGATGTATGCTAAAAACTGAAACATTTCCGTGTTGTATATTAGTCGTTTCCAACCATTTTAGCATAATCCTAAAAAAAATTCTGATTTTTGAAGCGTTTTAGCTGCTGCAGGGCAAGTTTCCAGCTAGGAAAAGTGAATTTTTGACATGGAATAAATAAATCTTAATCACACTATGAAACCCTAACCTAAATTGATCCTCAAAACTTACATATAAAACTTCAAAGCTAATAAATCAGGGTTGAAACTTTAACCCTAAATTGATGAATGTTAGTTTGAATTTTTATGACTTTCTCTCACACACATTTTTTTTTCTCATTGTATTTTTCTAAAATGGTTGAGGTTTACTTTTAATTGTAAAAATTCTAGTGAAAACATTAATTACTCAATCGCATAATGCTGAAAACAATAAATGCTCAATCGCATAATGTTAATTTTAGGCAACAATGGTATGTTCTATGTTTAGAGCAATTTGACTTCAATTTCTTTATTAGCCTAGTATCAATATTCAGATTAGCAATCACATCAACATGATAGTAAAATGCAGATAGAACATAAGCATAAACAGTGGAAGACAAGCCAAGACAAGAGGACACAAGAAGTGGCACCAGCTAGGGACAAACCCCAATGTGGGGAAACCCTTGATCAAATCTTCTTGTAGTCTTCAATAGTTTGGTAGAGAGAGATAGTACTGCTTACAAATATGATAATTTATAACAACAGCAAAAGAGCCCTAACCAAAAAAGTCAACGCTGGTCAACAGGGTAGATTTGACCCTCAACAAATCGGTCAACTTCAGTCAACTTTGGCCTTCAAACAACAAGATAAAACAGTCCTCAAAACAGTCAAATTAAGCCCAGTCAAAGTTTGGTCAAATAGCCCACCTGCAGTTAGCCCTAGCTGCAATCAACGCTGATCAACAATCAACATTTAGCCTTGATTTCTGTGCCCAAAAATGTGGCTTGCCCAAATAGAGACAACCCTCACAAAAACACAGTGAAAGTAGGTCAATGCATGTTGGTCAATGCTTGGTCAAACTGTCTAGAAATTTGGTCTCCTGAAATTTTGGCCTCTTGAAATTTCACTTTCCTGAAGTTTCGGACGTGTGGAGAGAGAGAGGCCGAGAAATCAGTACCCAATCAATGAGGAGAGAGAGAGAGAAGTGTGAAGATGAGTGTGTCCAAATGAGGCTAAGTCACCTTCTATTTATATGCAACGTTAAGAATGAATAGACGTGACTGTTGAGCTTCTGAGCCTACATAAGTTTGCTGGCCGACCTTGACAATTTGACCATAATCAAGATAAATTCATAACTTCATTTGTACATGTCAGAATCAGATGATCTTTAGATCAATCCTACACCTCTCGGAGAGAGGAATCCAAGAAAAATGTCAGTGGTCATAAATAAGATGAATCATGTGGAGTTTGTCCCTAGTTTTCAATTTTAACACCCCCTCTCAACTAGGGAGAACTCCATTTGCCAATCCATCTACCAATCTGTACTATCTCTGCCATCAATGCACTGCTTTGCTGAACTATGAAGAAGAAGAAGTGATTGAGAATGTATCATACCATTCTCCACTGACCCGACGTCAGTCCCAATCAAAGGAGAGTGTGTCATACCACTCTTACTGACCTGAAGTTAGTTCCAATCAAAAGAGAGTGTCTCATACCACTCTTACTGACCTGAAGTCAGTTTCAATTGATCTCAGATCAATCTCGTACATCCTAACATAGGGAGTACAATAGTACACGATGGGTCCATTGGTAGTACTATTGTTCGTATCCTCATTTCCCTACTCATTGGCCAGATGAGAGGTACTTCCCATGAGTCCCAGATTGCATGGGTAGGATGTCTTAGCAAAAGAAGGATGAACCACTCATCCTGCCTACATGTCGCTAAGGGGTATCGTAGGGGAAGGCTGAATTACTCACATGTACACAGCAAACCACTCACCCTATGATTTCTCATCACTCCAAGAAGTACCCCAAGCCCTTGGAGCTCCCATAGTTCAATGTCCATCTCATACAGGACCCTCATAAGAGGGTCTCTCCAAGACTCCAAGTTGTTCTCGGAAGGCCAAGAACTTGACCTTCCCTAGGGGCTTTGTCAGAATATTAGCGACCTGCTCATCAATCCCAATGTGATGAGCCTTATTGCTCCTCGCTGTACCATATCCCAGATAAAGTGGTACCTGATATCTATATGATTGGAGCGATCATGAAACACAGGATTCTCTGATAATCGAATTCCACTCGAGTTGTCGCAGAGGATCGTGGTGGTATCCAACACATGTCCAAACAACTCACTGAAGAGATTCCTCAACTAGACAACTTCACAGGAAGCCATAGTAGCAACTATGTATTCGGCCTCGACGGTGCTCCAGGCAACCGATTTCTGCTTCCTGCTCATCTAGGATATTGAAACAAAACCCAAAGAAAACCAACATCTTGAAGTGCTCTTGCGATCCACCACACTGCCAGCCCAATCAGCATTAGAATAACCATGCAACCTCATCCCCGACAATGTATCTCAGTCCATGAGTGATTGTTCCTCGAAGATATCTCAGAAGATTCTTGGCACCAATCCAATGCATATGATGAGGCTCAACCATATATTGGCTCAATTTGTTAACTGCAAAACATATGTCCGGATGAGAGTTCACCAAGAACATCAGTGCTCCTATGAGTTGATGATACTCAGAAGCATTTCCCAATTCAGGTCCAGCAACACTACCACATAAATTCTTAAAGTTAAGTTCCATCGGAGTAGTCACAGGCTTGCAGTCCACCATCCCATATCTTTCCAATATCTTCACAACATATTTTCCTTGAGAGAGGAAAATTTCACCTGGCTTTTGCCAGACCTCCAACCCTAGGAAATAGTGCATCGGTCCTAGGTCTTTCATCTCAAATTCAGAACCCAACTCCCTCTTACATTTATGAATGAGAGGGTTTGCACTTCCATCAGCTTCATGCTTGATTTTGTAGAGCCACTTAGAGGTGACAACCGATTTGTCCTGGGGTCTAGGGACCACATCCTAGACATCATTCTTCATAATTGAGTCGTATTCTTCATTCATAGCGTCCTTCCATACTTGATGCTTCACGACTTCTTCGAATGATGAAGGTTCATTTTGAATGATAGTGCTCATGGTGGTCAAATATCCTTGATACCTGTTCGACTTCTTGCTTTCGCGGAAAGTCCCCCTTGGTGCAATGTGTCTCTCGACATCTTCGAGAGTCTCCTAAGCCATGAGGGTCTCCATCTGGAGGAGGAGGGCTCATGAGGAGGAGGATCAATAGAATCCATAGGTTCATCAACATCAAGCATTGTTTTGTCTTCTTTTGCACCCTGATTTCTGGTGTCAGCTTCTTTGTCCTTAGGATAGGGAGGTTGTTGATCTTCCTGAGGGCCATATCTTTGTCGAAGGTGACATCTTGACTTATCTGAACTTCCTTTTGACCAACCACATAAATTCTATATCCTTTAGAATTTTCACTATAGCCCACAAGGATTCCTTTCTTCCCAGATGTACCCAATTTGCTTCTTTTCTCTTTTGGCACATGAAAATATATGGGACTTCCAAAAGTTCTAAAATGAGAGACATCAGGTTTCTTACTAGTGAACATTTCTTCGGGAGTCTTGGAGTCCAATGCTTGATGAGGGCATGGGTTTTGAACATACACGACGGTATTTGCAGCTTCAGCCCATAGGAACTTCGGAAGGCCTTGATCATGAAGCATGGCACGAACTGCTTCTACAATAGAGCGATTCTTCCTTTCAGCCACACCATTCTGCTCAGGAGTGTATGGCGTTGTAGTCTCCCTCTTAATGCCAGCTTCTCTGCAATAATCTTGGAATTCATTGGATTCGTACTTGGTCCCATTCTCAGTCCTCAATATCTTGATTTTCTTCTCAGATTGGTTTTCGATCAGGGCTTTGAAGTGTCGGAACCAGGGGAACACTTCATCCTTCTTCTTCAAGAAGTAGATCCAGGTCTTGCAAGAATAATCATTCGTAAAGGTGATATAATATAAGTATCCTCCCAAAGAGTTTATGGGCATCATACCAGATATGTCGGAGACTGGAGTGGATCAGTTGCAATATATCTGTGGTCTTGCTTTTACTTGAGGGGAATGGTCCTCTTGTAAGTTTTCCTTCGGCATATCTTGGACATACGCCTTCATGCTTTACTTTGAACTCAGGCATACCTGTCACCAGGACATACGCCTTCATGCTTTACTTTGAACTCAGGCATACCTGTCACCATTTGTCTCACATCGGATAGGGCCTTATAATGAAGATGCGCAAACCTCCAGTGCCATAGTTTAGATTGTAGATATGTGTTGCAAGACATGGCTCCCAATGGACTTCCTCCAACTTCATACAGAGTGTCAACCCTAAACCCAAGAGTAAACGCATCTTTAAAATTTCTTTTCAAACATGTACCTTTCCATCGATGAATGCCACCTTGAGTCCTTTATCCTCCATGGCTGAAATGGACACCAGGTTCTTCTTGAGATCAGGTACATATATTACTTCTTCTAAATGAATAGTGTTACCTTGATTCAATTGAAGGGTAACATTCCCTACTCCCTTCATGGGATAGGTGGCATCATCTCCAAGGATGATCTCCAAGTTTGTCTCCTTTTCTATCAGATTAGAGAGGGCTTTCTTGTATCCGGTGAAGTGCATTGAGGCACCACTATCAATCAACCAATTTCCCAAAGTGTCAAGAGGAGAGGCAGTGGAGAGGGTCGATATACGATAGTACTCTTTTTGTTTATTGTTAACAACATTTGATCCTTCATACCTGGAGTTCCTTGATTTCTTGGACGGTTGACCATTTCCTTGATGTCTTGCATTCCTTTTTCCTTTGCCATTGGACCTGCCATTCCTTTGATCGTTGTTGTTGAAGTTGCCCCTAGAATGATTGTGATCATCATCATGCGATATGTCCCTTCTATTTGGACATTCCCTTGCATAGTGGCCAAACTTATTGCAAACAAAGCACCTTCCCTTCCTTCCTCCCTTAGATTCAGGCTTTCCATGGAAATGACCTTTAGACCCTGCATTATTTCTCCTTTTGGCATGAGCGGAGAATGCAGTGGGGTTGCTTATATTAGAAGGCATTTCTTGCTCCACCATTCTTGTTTCTTCTTGAATGCATCTCGACATCAATTCTTCAAACCCTGGAATTCGATCATTGTTGAGGACGGTGGTTCTAAATACATACCACTCAGGTGGGAGTCCTCCAAGGGTGGTGAGAGTAAGTTCCTTGTCAGGAATGACTTCTCCAATCGAGAGTAGATCATTCTTGATCTCAGTAATCCTCAATAAATATGATTGAATATCCTCGTCCTTGCCCTTTCTTAATATCCTTCAACTTATTCTTGGGAAATAGAATTTGATTAGCATTACTAACCTTGAACATGTTGACCAACCTGTCGTAGATCTCCTTGGAGGTCTTCAATTCGGAGATGTAGGCCACCATATGCTTGTCAATGGAACTCTTGATCTTCTTTGCTTTGACTTCAAACTATTGTACTTGGTCTTTGCAACAGTGGATGCATTTGAAGGAGGTTCAGGGATTTTACCCTGCACATAGTCCATCACTTCTTTTTCTTCCAAGGTCAAATCAAGGGACATCTTCCATCCATGATAGTTAGATTTATCATGGATCTTGTCTTTAGCCAGGAAGTAGGATGAGGAATCTATTGAACCTTTTGTCCTTGTCTAACTGTCTTTGGTGATTTCTCTTTCACTCTTGCTTGGGCTTTGTCTTCACCTCGACTCTGATACCATGTTAATTTTAGGCAACAATAGTATGTTCTATGCTTTAGAGTAATTTTACTTCAATTTCTTTATTAGCCCCGTATCAATATTCAGATTAGCAATCACATCAACATGATAGTAAAATGCAGATAGAACATAAACATAAACAATAGAAGACAAGCCAAGACAAGAGGACACAAGATGTGGCACCAGCTGGGGATAAACCCCAATGTGGGGAAACCCTTGATCAAATCTTCTTTTAGTCTTCAATAGTTCAGCTGAGAGAGATAGTACAATTTACAAATTTGATAATTTATAACAGTAGCAAAAGAGCCCTAGCCAAAAAAGTGAACGCTGGTCAACAGGGTAGATTTGACCCTCAGCAAATTGGTCAACTTTAGTTAACTTCGGCCTTCAAACAACAAGATAAAACAACCCTCAAAACAACCCTCAAAATAGTAAAATTCAGCCCAGTCAAAGTCTGGTCAACAACCCACTTGCGGTCAATGCTGGTCAACAATCAACGTTTAGCCTTGATTTCGTGCTTAGAAATGTGGCCTGCCCAAACAAAGATAGCGCTCACAAAAATGCAGTCAAAGGAGGTCAATGCATGCTGGTCAACGCTTGGTCAAATTGTCTAGAAATTCGTTATCCTAAAATTTCGCTCTCCTGAAATTTCAGCCACTTGAAATTTTGCTCTCCTGAAATTTCAGACGTGTGGAGAGAGGTAGGCCCAGAAATCTGTACCCAATCAATGAGGAGAGAGAGAGAGAAGTGTGAAGATGAGTGTGTCCAAATGACGCTAAGTTACCTTCTATTTATATGCAACGTTGAGGATGAATAGACGTCAATGTTGGGCTTCTGAGCCTGCATAAGTTGCTGGCCGACCTTGACAATTTGACCATAATCAAAATAAATTCATAACTTCATTTGTACATGTCATTATCAGATGATCTTTAGATCAATCCTACACCTCTCGGAGAGAGGAATCCAAGAAAAATATCAGCTGTCGTAAATAAGATTACCCATGTGGAGTTTGGCCCTAGTTGCCAATTTTAATACATAAAGTACTCAAGTAATTTTGGTCAATGACTAGGGGAAAACCTAGAGAATGATGGTTTTATTTTCTTCTTCTTCTCGGAATTTACACAGCAGAATTATTAGAGAATTTACAGCAAAATTAATGAAAAAATTACAGCAGAGCCTGGCTATACTGTCATAAATGCACTGTCCTTTTTCCTAGAAATTTGTGCCAGCAGACCGTACAACTGCAGAGCAGAATTCCTTGTCAAATTTCCTACCCAATCTTCTCAGTTGCTATGCTGATAATAAATGCAGATGACAACACTGTACCTTATGGCTGACATCAACACTGTATGGTCCTTTATTTTTGTGCCAAAAAACTGCAGCAGAAAACTTGTCCTCCTTCAGAAATTCAGCCTCCTGCAACCCTGTTACGTGCTTCCAGAATCCAACCCCTAAGGGGAGGGTGGCATTTCCAAGGTCAACCACTCAATCAATAGGTGTTAGTGTAATATGAGTGGCAATCTAAGTCCCCTGATACGGGGACATGGGACACGAAAATTCGAGTGTCCGACACGGGCACGTTAACCCCTCGGAACAAGACACGTTATAATAATAATAATAATAATAATAATATATAACTTGTCCTATATATATATTAATACTAAAGAGATATTTCTTACTCAAATTCTTATTCGTGATACAAATTTAGACATCGATCTAGATTCTACACTGTAAATTCAAAATTTGTGAGTTTTACAAAGTAACATTATACATACAAATACAATTGTGATGGATTCATCAATGATCCAATAGGAGAAAGACAAGAAACTGCAGTTTTCTCATTAAGTCATCAGAATCAAAATTCCCATATTTGCTCCAATTCCTCTCGCAACAAGAGGATGAAGTCACCTGAGAGAGGAGCCTCATGTATAACTGTTGTAGAGGAGGGCTTGTTGCCCCATGAGTTGCCCACCAAGAATAGGGCTTTTTAGCGCCCTTGTCTCTAATCACATCATAGCCTGCAAATTGCCCAGTGCTAGTAGAAAACTCTGCAAAGGCATCTTCCACCTCATCAAGGGATGCTCTATCCTGAAAAATTTGCCTCAATGCATCCTTCCTCCCCTTTGAAATTTCACCATCTATGTGAGGAGTTAATCTGCGAGAAGGTCCACCAT
Source organism: Pinus taeda (assembly GCA_000404065.3). Classification (NCBI taxonomy): domain Eukaryota; kingdom Viridiplantae; phylum Streptophyta; class Pinopsida; order Pinales; family Pinaceae; genus Pinus; species Pinus taeda. The sequence goes on from APFE030569518.1 coordinate 32,270, forward strand.
TCAACCACTTATGGTTGTAGTATTTTGGGTTCAATGAGTGAGCTAAACAATGCAAAGGTGTGCAATTCTTGTCCCATATACTGAGAAGAATATCCTGTATGGTGGTGAAGAAGGCCTCTGATGATGTCTCATACTCGAGGCACTCACTCTATAAAATAATGGTCCTCACAGACTCAATCATGGAATCCCATCCCTTATAAACCTCCCCTAGAATGGGTTGGTTTGTATTTGCAAATCGTAGAAAAGTAATGATAGGGTCCATGATCTTAATAGTGAGATCTATGCTCTCCCACCAAGCATCATCTAACATTGTGTTCTTCACTCCTTTTGAGGCTGCTTGATCTGTCTTTCTCAAAAAAACCAAAACTCTGAAATAACCATGGCCCCAAGAGCGGTTTTGACCTCTCTTAATCTCTTCAACATGATGAATGAAGAGGAAAACCGTGTATCTACAATCTTCAACAATGATAGATGGGTGTACTCCAGGACACTCTCCAGGACACGTTGGACATGCTCCAGGACACGCTGGACACGAGAATCAAACACGTGCCTGATTCATGGGATTCAAGACACCAGGGGGGTGGGAGGACGCATCCAGTTTCATAGGTGGCAATAGAGGAGAAAAGTCTTCATGGCCAAATGCCATGGTCAAGGGGATCAATTGATGGGGGAGTCCACATCCTAAGTGTATAGATGTAAATGGAGTGAGCGATCATGGAGGCATGAGTTACCCTACTCAACCTGTTTTTTCCACCCCTGTAGTGCGTCTTTTACTTCTTTTTAATAATGCTTTTATTTTGGGTGCATAGCTCAAGGGTTAGAGCTTGCGCTTTATGTTGTAGCATTTAATATTACCCCTTAAGCTAAGACTGTTCATTGATCATTAGGGTTGGGACATGCAAAGGTTCATTTTTGATGAAATGGACCATCAAGTGCTCAAGAACTGGGTGATGGCCAAATGAGGAGGATAGAGCTCATGCTATGCTTTTTCCCACGTGCTAACTTATGTCTCGACCATCTTTTACATTTTGATTTTTTTTTCTTTCATTGTGGCCGTATTATGCTTTTCCATTCTTTTAGTTACATCAACCTCCAGAGCCATGTTTCTCGACCCTACTTAAGGATTGTGGACAAGAGGGTGCCAAATCCCAATGAACCAATGACAAGTTAGGCCCAAAGAATGGAGGTGGTATAAGGGGCTTGTAATGTGGTATGGAAAGTGTCAAGCATGATGTAGGGGTAGATGAATACGCTATCTCAATCCAAGTTTTCCAAGTAGTGTCCCTCCTATAACCCTAAGGCTTTGAGGGAGGCCCCACTGGAGTAGGGCTAATGATTCACCTCCTGGTAAGGTGAGAGGACAAATTTATAGTCAAGATCGGTCAATCTTCCAGATCACTCGTTTATCCATATGAAATACCCAAATCAAACAAGTATAAGCACCTGATTGCAAAATGATCAAAGTACCCTTTGAATAATATCCCACCTTCATCCAAGAGGAAATGCTAATCCTAATTTTATCTCGAAATCACAATTTTTTGGCCTAGCCGATGTTTGCCAATTTTTAAAGATATTTTTATGGTATCTTAATTTTGCCAATGTTTGCCGATTTTTTACCGATATTTTCTCGATTTTCCGGATTATTTGGTTTTCCGAACCCTTGCCGATTTTATCCCGATGCTGATGTTCAGAGGCACATGGCATATCATCATCAATAAGTGAATATCAGGGGCTACTGGTTGGCTTGTTGTCAAATGTAGGAGAAAAAAATACTCATATGGGGTTACCCATTTTGGTGGGTAATAGGGTTCATATCTACTAGGAGGAGTTAGAGTAAATGAAGCACCAAGAATGGCACCTGCAAGCACTAATTTTGCAGTTTGGCTAGCTTGTGCTTTTGCTAGTATTACTACTACTACTGTAATTGTAGATGCCCCTAAGGAGTTTGAAGACTCTAAGCTAAAGTATGACTTTGTACCTCTTGCTAAAGATCATGTTGATATCTAGCAGTGGTGATGAGTTTGATGATTGATCATGTTGATGAATGATTTGTACTAAGTACTACATAGTACACCCATTGCTTGTAGCATGTTTTTTGGACTTTAGAGGTCATTTATAGCCTCATTGATTATGCACTTCGCTGTTGATATGCATTGAAGTTGGGTACCATTTTCATGTATTCACACTTATATGGTATATACCTAGGTTGCATTGAAATGATACTGGAATAGAGACAGATATGGGGTTTGAAACGATTACGACATATTTTCAAAAAATCCAGATACGACACGGCAATGAAATCCTTCCTCCCTTGTGAAGTTTCACCATCTATGTGAGGAGGTAATCTGTGGAAGGTCCACCATTCAGCCACTCATGGTTGTAGTATTTTGGGTTCAATGAGTGAGCCAAACAATGCAAAGGTGTGCAATTCTTGTCCCATCTGCTGACAAGAATATCCTTTATGGTGGTGAAGAAGGGCTCTGATGACGTCTCATACTTGGGGCACTCACTCTATAAAATAATGGTCCTCACAGACTCGATCATGGAATCCCATCCCTTATAAACCTCTCTTAGGATGGGTTGGTCTGTATCTGCGAATTGTAGCAAAGTAATGATAGGGTCCATGATCTTAATAGTGAGATCTATGCTCTCCCACCAAGCATCATCTAACATTGTGTCCTTCACTCTTTTTGAGGCTGCTTGATTTGTCTTTCTCCAAAAAGACCAAAACTCTGAAATAACCATGGCTCCAAGAGCGGTCTCGACCTCCCTTAACCTCTTCAACATGATGAATGTAGAGGCAAACCGTGTATCTACAATCTTTAGCAATGATAGATGGGTGTACTCTAGGACACTCTCCAAGACATGTTGGACACCCTCCAGGACGCGCTAGACATGAGAATCAGACATGTGGCCTAGAGAATTGTGTCCGATTCGTGGGATTCGAGACACCAGGGGGGAGGACGAATCTGGTTTCATAGGTGGCAATAGAGGAGAAAAAGCTTCATGGCCAAATGCCATGGTCAAGGGGGATTCCACATCCTAAGTGTATAGATGTAAATAGAGGGAGCAATCATGGAGGCATGAGTTACCCTACTCAGCGTATTTTTTCCACCCTCGTAGTGCGTCTTTTACTTCTTTTTAATAATGCTTTTATTTTGGGTTCATAGCTCAAGGGTTAAAGCTTGTGCTTTATGATGTAGCATTTAATATTACTCCTTGAGATGAGACCATTCATCGCTCATTAGGGTTGGGACATGCAAAGGTTCCTTTTTGATGAAATGGAGCATCAAGTGCTCAAGAATTGGGTGATGGCTAAATGAGGAGCGTAGAGCTCATGCTATGCTTTTTCCCACGCGCTATCTTATGTCTTGACCATCTTTTGCATTTTGATTTTTTTTTTTTTCTTTCATTGTGGCCATATTATGCTTTTCCATTCTTTTAGTTACATCAACATCCAAAGCCATGTTTCCCAACCCTACTTAATGATTGTGGACAAGAGGGTGCCAAATCCCAATGAACCAATGACATGTTAGACCCGAAGAATGGAGGTGGTATAAGGGGCTTGTAATGTGGTATGGAAAGTGTCAAGTATGATGTAGGGGTAGATGAATACGCTATCTCAATCCAAGTCTTCCAAGTAGTGTCCCTCCTATAACCATAAGGATTTGAGGGAGGTCCCACTGGATTAGGGCTAATGATTCACCCCCTGGTAAGGTGAGAGGACAAATTTATAGTCAAGATCGGTCAATCTTCCAGATCACCCATTTATCCATATGAAATACCCAAATCAAACAAGTATAAGCACCTGATTGCAAAATGATCAAAGTACCCTTTGAATAGCATCTCACCTTCATCTAAGAGGAAATGCTAGATGGTGAGAGGTATGTGGCTGATGCAAATGGTGGAGGCACATGGCATATCATCCTCAATAAGTGAATATCAGGGGTTGCTGGCTAGCTTGTTGTCAAATGTAGGAGAAAAAAGTTGTCGTATGGGGTTACCCATTTTGGTGCGTAATAGGATTCATATCCACTAGGAGGAGCTAGAGTAAATGAAACACCAAGAATGGCACCTGCAAGCACTAGTTTTGTAGTTTGGCTAGCTCGTGCTTTTGCTAGTATTACTACTACTACTGTGATTGTAGATGTCCCTAAGGAGTTTGAAGACTCTGAACTAAAGGATGACTTTTCACCTCATGTTGAAGATCCCATTTCTAGCAGTAGCGATGAGTTTGATGATTGATCATGTTGATCATTGATTTGTACTAAGTACTACATAGTACACCCATTGCTTGTAGCATGTTTTTTGGACTCTAGAGGTCATTTATAGCCTCATTGATTATGCACTTTGCTGTTGATATGCATTGTAGTTGGGTGCCATTTTCATGTATTCACACTAATATGGTATATACTTAGGTTGCATTGAAATGATATAGGAATAGAGATGGATACGACAAATTTTCAAAAAATCCGGATACAACACGACAAGGAAACGATATATATATATATATATATATATATATATATATATATATATATGACAAAAATAAAATTTTCATATTGCCATTTATAAAACTTCGTTTCAATAGCTTTATATTTGATGATATACGTAAGAGTTGCACATTGCAGCCATGACAGTTGCAAAACTGTTTTTCTTTTTATTGATATAGTAAATGGGCATACAACATTATCTTAACATTGCAAAAGCCTATTTGTGAGAGATGTTTTGGTTCGAGGTTATCATCCATTCCTAGTACAACTCAAAATTATCATTATCATCGATTCTCAATACAACTCAAAATTATCAACTCATTACAAAATTAAATTTATGATCTTGCTATGCTCTTGCTCCTACATGATCAAAGTTTATAGAAACATGTTTTCTACATTTGTTTTTCCTACATGATTGAAACACCTCATATAATGATTTGAAAGGATAAGCAACATTAAAGAGAATGATTCAGGGTAAGTGTCAACATCCTATGGGGGAGAAAAGTTCAATAAGCCTTTGAAGGAGAAAATTTTCCTTCCAAACTACTAATTAATGGTAGAGTGTTAGATGTGTAGATGCCTAGTTAGAGTGGAATGTGGAGCATAGCCAGGTCTTGATGGAGTTTTCCATCTATACTATTCGCCTTAAAAGTGAGGAGAGACGTAGGGTACGGTCAGGTACTCAACTTTCTTTTTGGATCCGGAAACGGATCCAAAAAAATTTAAAAATTGTTGAAACATTTCCATTTTCGGACCTAACATTTTCAATTTCTTCAAACGGCTCAAAAACGTTTCGAAGGCAGATCTTATGCAAATTGTACCTGTTTCCGTTTTGGAAACTCGGAACGACATTTCTGATAGTTCAGGGTGACGTTTCTAGTAACTTAGGTATATACATAAGTAGACTTCCCATATTTTGTCTTTAATGGTTTTCAATAAATGATTTTTTTATGTATTTTTTAGTAAATTGAGTCATTAAAATTAGATTGGTCTAAGTCAATATGAGTTTGAACTTCAATGGTTTCCGAGTCTAAGTCTGAGTTTTTAAAATGTGGCATTGAAGTAGACATGAAAAACAGAGGAGGTTGGTAGGTTGTTGATGCAATATTCCTTTTACAAAAGGTTTTGACTTTGAAGATTCTTAAGAGAGTTTAGGGTACAAAAAGTAGTGATATGGTGTCATGTGACTGGCCTCCTAGAGAACTACACCTACGCTGGAGTAGGCTACACATGCACCTCATCTTCACCTTCTCCTTCAGAACAACCCTCTCTCCAAAACCTATTTAGTGCTCCTTTCCTAAAACTGGAAAATAAATCATAAATGGAAAAGCAACCCAAAATAGAATTGAACTGAAATTGGAAATTAAATTGAACTGTAATGTCTTCTCCAAATTGATGGCCAATGGATGATGAAATAGCCTATCCAACCTCATAGGCTATAGTCTTGATAAAGGGGTAAAAACCCAATTTTTCCTATGTTGGGGCAACATTGGGTTTGATGGGGCTAAAACAACTTAAATTAGGGGTTGCACCCACAACCCCTCACATTTTGGAGCCCATGGAAAGTCTATAAATAAAGAAGAGTTGAGATCAAATGAATCATCATCAATTGTGGATCAGATCATCTGTTTTCTTGAACTATAGCTTTGAGTATTTTAAGACCCCTTCTCTCCTATCAATTTCGGTGGTGAATGATTCCACCCTAGCTAGTAAACTTCTTTTCGTTTTTTATCTTTCTTATTATGTTCCGGCACAGAGGGAGAATTCTTTTCTAAAGGGATCAGATTCTATGATTGAAGTCTGTGGTACTAAAATTCATCTAAGGAAGATACCTGAGTTCTTTGTGGCATATTGATGGGTTTTTTGAAGCAGACGAGGTCTTCTGTAGGCAATAAAACGAAGTTCGTGGTAACAAAACATGGTTTGTGACGAGTTGTCCGAGTTCTGAGGCAAGGTGGGACCTGCCAAGGTTGATCTTGTGATGTCTTGGGCAAACCAAATGCATCTTTTGCGGATGCACATCGTCCTGTAATGGTCCTATGAGAAACATAAAGTATCCTTCTGTAGGCTTGAAGTTCCCAAGGCTCGAACCTTGTAGAGAGGAGAAGGACAGAGAATACAACAGTCTCGAAATTGGTTGTGAAGGCACAAGAGCGGGTAATATGAAGGCAAAGATCAATTGCGGACCTGAGGCAGTTTAGGAAATCATCTCGACAAAATTCGCATAAGGCTCATCAGTTTGTGGAAGTTGATCAAATCTTTGGTTAGGGTATTACTGCACTATCAAATTCATTCTAGCTAATCATTATTGAGCATAGATTATATTGTTGTGTGTATTTGTTGAACAATAACATTGTATAGACTTGGATTATACGTTTGTGCAGATATGTTGAACAATAACACTGTATTGTGTGTTTATTTCATTGTTGATCGAAGGATTGAATCTATTGAATGATAACTTTTCTTTGTTGAGAAAGCCAACACTATTCATGGAAGAATACATTATTTGTATTGGATTAAATTGTTGTATGAAAGAAGAAATTTTGTTGAAACCCTAGTGCCCTAAGAAACCCTAGGATAAAACTACCCTAGATCATTACAATGGTATCAGAGTGAAGGCATCCTGCCAGCCTGTGAATTGTATGTGTCCAGAAGATACAAGCAACATCACAGTAACAAGAAAGAGGAACACTCATCAGTCAACCATGGGGGATAAAACAAGACAAGTAGAACAAGATCTTGGTGTCCTACTAAATGCAATACTCCAACAACAGCGACAAATGACCAACGTGCTAATGCAAGGACAAAAATAGATGGCCCAGGTTATTGTCCAAGCCATAAATGAGTTGGGTAGCCGTTGTGTGAATGTAGGGAACAAAGCTAGTACTAAAGGAAACAACAACTGTAACCCTGCTCCTCCAATACTGTTGTTCTAACAAACCACCGATCAACAAATGGAAGGAGCTACAAACCACTACTCCCTCAATTTTTAAACCATAAATAGGCAGACTCTTTGACAAATACTTTTGGGAGTATGCAACACTAGAAGAAAACACTCGAGCAGCCATGTCGTTTCGAGAATAAAACAACATCAGATACTAGAATAGACCTAAGGAACAACGAAATTTTGATCTAATGTGCAAGATAAGTAAACTTTCCCTTCCCTTCGCAAGAGCTTGGGTGCAAAAAATGGTCACCTACGTTAGGCTCTGTTACCCACCATTTTGTGGGTGATATCCCTAGATTTTTTTTTTTTTTTAGAAGATGGTCCTCAACTGGCAGTCAATAGCCCCTTGCAGCCACCGACTAGCTCATTGTGCCATTTCTCCACCACCTGAGCCAGTGATGTGGTCCCTCACCCGTATGTCATGGTCGTATGTTTGAAGGCGGGCCTCCTAAACCTAAAGTTATGCCTTGTCATTTGGTAATTGAGTATTGTAGTTTACTTATCATGGAGACTTTTGGTTGTGGATTAATGGGGGGATTCAGTGGAAAGAGTGGGTTAGGTTTGTGTTCTTGTCCCCTAGACCTCTTTTGGATGTTAATCTTGGACCCTAGTCTCGTGGTTTGGTTGTGTGGTCTCGCTCCCTCATCCACATATATCACTCCCCTCCCACCCATTATAACCCCATTCATCTTTCCTCCCACTTGGGTCCACATAGGGCTAGCCTTCCCCTTCCCCTTGCCCACACCTTGGGTCAGGCCTGGAACGATGCCCCGAAGGTTGATGTAGATGAAAAGAAAAGTAAAAGTATGGCTGGGAAAAACACATTTAGCACGTGGGCAAAAGCCAATACATGAGCTCTACCCCATTATTATGTCCATCACCCTTTAGGGTAGGGCAGTTCATTTCCCACCATGGTTTGGGACAATCATGGGTTTCATACTCTTATCCCTTGAGGCCTGAGCAGTTAATCAAAGAAAAATCATAAAAGACAAAAGGCATATAAAGAAGGGTGGAAAAATCAAGGCTAGGGCACTTCGTGTACCACGATTGCTCCCTCTTATAGATTATATACCCAAGTGTGGGCTTCCCTTTTGCTAGCTACCCTATTACCCCAACATGTGGCCTAGGGTTGCCCCTTTTCATTCCCTATGCCATTCATCCCTTTATCACATGCCACCACCCATTGAAGGATGTACCTTGGACATACTATCTCCTTTAAAGGTAGAAAGTTGAAACCACCTAGTAGGATACTTGGTTAACCCCAATTGGAGCTTGGAGATATTAGCACATGCCAAAGTCCACTATGGAAGGGCATGCCATTATGAAGTGCCCACTCTTGTCCATGGTTTGTAAGCTCTTTAACTCAATTTCCTTTGACTTTTTGTACTGGAAGGCTAGGGGACTCATTGGATCTTATGCAGGATTGTAGATGGTCTCCATTTTGGGTTTGGTCTCCCTATACGGGGTCCTAACCCTCTCGAGGGCTACATTGGCACATGTAGGGTGGTGTTGTAGCGGCTACAACCACCCTCCAAAATTTTGGCCTGCATCAATTTCAGAGCCTCCCTTGAAGAGTTTCACTTGATGATTGCACACACTCGGGTTCACTCCGTGAGTTCATGTGAGTCTTTACATTCGCCTTGCTTGTTCATTGCATTCAAGTCTCTGCATGCTGATGTCTAAGTCATGCTTGCGACCATGTTCTGGTTATGCTCAAAGTCTTCGCTTCGTATGTGCCTGTTGTGTTCGCTATGAAAGCATTTGTCACACTCACACATGGAGTCACATTCACTGTTGCGCAAGCGTCGTCTCGATCAATGAACGATCAATCACGAGTGTCGCGCTTGTCACTTACACCGTCAGTCAGTCATGTTGAACATGTGTGTTTGGATGGTTTGGTCGTTTTGTCGTCAAATTATGCGAATGTGTGTTCATATGATCACTTATGCATCTTTTGGTTGTTCACACACTTAGCCATTTTTTGCTGAAAGTTCTGACGCCCAGACTCCCCTTTAACAGCCAGGCCATCACCCTGCCATCGTCTCGATCGACTGTCAACCAGAACAACACAAAAGCACCAAGCTAGTCTTTTCAAGTTGCGTTGTCCGCAAGCAATTCAATCAGCTCTCATGTTGGCCACTCGGACAGTCGGACCTGACAGTCACCCTGGGATTGACTCCCCTCAAAAATTGCGCAAAGGCCACTGGCCTCAACCGCTCAACTGACTAAGGAAATTACGCAGATAGGCCGGACAGAGACCAAGTGCCCATCCTTGCCTCCCTCGAAAAACTGCACAGTTTTCCTAGTCAGTCATCCCGACAATCGACCAACTGTTCATCTCAGAAATTGCGCAGTGTTCATGAACAGGCCTTCCACTGCCCATCAGCCAGTTCAACTTAGAAATTGCGTAGAGATGATCAGCAGGTCGGCCTCCCGGCCTGAGTGCAGTTTTCTTTGGAAGTAGCCCCTAGCAGCACCCTGCCAGTTCCCTCTGGAAATTGCGCAGTTTTTGCTGCCAGTCCCTCGGGCAGCCAACTAGCAGTTCCCTTTGGGAATTGTGTAGTTTTGGCTGCCAATGACCTAGCAGTCAACTGACAGTTCCCTCTAGGAATTGCGCAGTTTTGGCTGCCAGTCTCCTAGGCAGTTCCCCAGAAAAACTACGCAATACCTGCCTGTTGACCCTTCATGCAGCCCGACCCATTCCTCTGGAAAATTGCACAAATCTGGCTTTCCAGCCCCGCTGCCTGTTCGTTCTAAAAAATGTGCAGAGCATGCCTGCCTTGCCCTCCAGCAGCCTGAACTGTTCCTCCCAAAATTTGCGCAATTTTGCCTCCCAGCCGAGCCAGACCTTGCAGACAGTCACTATCGACTTAGATTGCCTGTCTCCATCTCTAAGTGACTCTTGCATAGTTTTCATCAGCAGTTCCCTGGAGCCATCATCCCGCATCACAGCCTTGCTGCCTCTCCCGGTCATGATAGACTAGGAGGTTTTGGATTTGATGTGTGTTGTCACGAGTGATTGCAGGTACAAGTACACCAACGAACATGGCAAGACGACAAATGGGATGAACGAAGGGAGCACATGCAGAATGACAGGTTCACCAGCAGACGAATGAACGAAGCATGCGAAGCGAACAAACGTGACGAACATGCACCTTCGCGAACAAATGAGCCTATCAAGCCTTCCAACATGCAAGCAAGGAACAACATGCTAAAGCTTCATCAAGCGAACCAAGGACCATCAAAGACTCCACGCACTTTGCCATGCGGAGGTGAAGCTATGATACACCATGAAGACACCCATCACCCAGCAACACTATAGCTTGACATGCACTTTAGCAGCAGCACAAATGTACCAACGTTGTCATGTCAAGGGATGTTGAGTCACGTCATGAGTCATGTCGCCCACATCTCCACTATGGGCTTGATGTCAATAAATGTGATGTAACGTGGAAGTCCAAGAGACCGACTTGTTGAACAAAGAGTCATGTAAGTCGAAGAGTCATGGAAGTCAAACAATCATGAGGGTAGTCGAATAGCCACAAGGGTCAGTTTCACCCTTGGCTATAAATACCCCCTCATTTGTACATGCAAAGGACTTTTTCACCTCAACTCCTCCTACATAGCCAAGAGAGTCTGTATTCTTTTCTTAGTGATGTATGGTGTAACGATGTGTCTTGGAACTTTCGCTTAATTCAGAAGCCTGTTAACATGCCATCACGTTTTCACACATGTATTGTATCTGTTGTAAGACTGATCTTTAACACTTGTAATGCATGTTGCTTTAACCTGTGTTCTACATCTGAATTATTTCATTTGTTGTAATGCATAATCTGTTAATGGAAATGTGTTGTATATGTTGTTAATGCTGTCTCGTCCTTGTTGACTGCGCTGTTGGACATCAAAGAGACCTTTCACCTGAACCTTGCTGTAACAACCGTTGCACTCGTTCGAATTGTTCCGTGAGTGTTGTATGTGTTATCTTACCTTGTATGTTGTGACTACCGCATCCGAGTCGACTGCTCTACCAAAGTTGTGTATGTCTTTTTGTGTTGTGTGTTCCTAACCGAGTTGGGACTGATCCCTTTCAACCTGGAACTCACCTTCACCTTCTTCCCCTCACAGTGAAAGAACCATTGACACAAGTACACTTACACTCACTAGGAAGGCGAACCTCACTTCTGGAAGACAAAGCGAACCACTTTTCTGTGCTGACAAGCAAGAGTTGAGGTAAATCCTTAAGACAATGGAAACCGGGCGATCATATCGGATGGGACTCCCACACCAAACGGTGTGAGGTCTAGTTGGGACTTCATACTGGGATGATCCCTTGAATGTTGGCAGGTCCAACATCGTCAACAGGTGTGTGTTGAGAGCCATGGACCTCCACAGTAGTAGACAACACTCCATGGATGCCTAGAGATGTTCAAAGATTGCTCGCGATTCACGTATTGGATGAGGAAGATGCACTCGGTTCACCATGCCCAGCTGGCCCCACAGTTGTACCATACACTTGGCAAATGACCCAGGACTTGCGTGCTGATGTGGCATCACTTACACCATCATCAGATCCCTTACAGATGGTCTACAGTCATCTTCGACCTACTTGCAGGCCCATAAGGTTATTTGTGTGCCCTCACGCCCATTGGGAGCACTATAGGTTTATTATTTGGAGAACAAGGGGCCAACTCCTTTTCCACTATTTTTGGGAGTCCTATTCATCATTGTGGCACTTGTGGACTTCATCAGGCTTCTTAGAACGCCCAACAACATGTATTCTTGATCATTTGACCTCTTGAGAGGTTTATTCTTTTGTTATGAGTTAGTTTGGTGGGATTGTCACCAAAAGTTAGTTGTTTTGCACGTTATTTTATTTTAGGGGCTAATGTAGGCCCAAGTAGCTAAATCGAACTCATTAGAAGTGTATCAATAGAAGTGATGAGGATTCATTTTAGCATCATCACTTGGATCTGGAACTAGTATCTCTTTAGATATTTTTGCTATCCTTCTTGGAGGACGTATTTTTGGATCATGGAATGAATTTTGATGTTTGGATAATTTTCATGTCTTGGAGCTTCTTGATGGCAAGTTTTTGGAAGGTTGGATATATTCTTATACATGTAAGTACATTTTAATGCTATTCTTTCTTTCTAGTTTTGTCACATACATTGTTGCTAGGATTTCGCTATATTAGGTCCTATTTGCTGGATCTCTTATGCAAAGTTGTGGAAATTTTGTTTCTAGATAGTGAATGCTTCATGTATGGGCCATGTATAATGAATGAATGTTCCTAGGGATGTTTCATTACTGAAATTCATCTTGACAAGCCACTCTCCAAGACACCATCAAGAAGACTCACGATATGGAAAATGCATCAATGAAATCTAAGGCACCGCTCAAGCCTTTCGTCCCTAAAAAAGATAAGGAGAAGAAGCCCTTCCAACGTGATTGGCCCAAAAAGGGCAAGTTGGATGAGGAAACCTGAAGCAAACTAAGGCGAAAGAAGCTTTGTTTCACTTGCAAGGAGCCATGTGAGCTAGGACATCGATGTTTAGGCAAAGGAAAGATCCACTACATCGAAGTGGTCTCCAATGATGAGGACGAAGAATGAGAACCCACCCCGAAAGATGAACCTAGTAGCTCAGAGAAGGAAAATCCCATGAAGAAGCTAAATTAGAGGAAAAGCCACATGAAGAGAAGAAGACCCGACCACAAGTTACGATTGCATCCCTATCAGGAACCCCCAGGTGTTACACCTTAAGGATCAAGGGAGTTGTCAAGGGACAATGCATCACAGTGTTGGTTGATGGAGGAGCTACGCACAATTTCATTGATGCAACATTAGTCGCAAAGAGAGGGCTTCCCACAGAAGAGTTTGAAGGCATTGATGTGATTGTAGCTAATGGTACAACCTGGATTGCACATAAATGATTCCAGGTTTGAGGGTAACACTTGGTAATTATACTTTACTAGCAATTTTTATGTAATAGATCTTGCAGATATCAATATGGTATTGGGGGTTTAGTGGTTGTATTCATTGGGAAAGCACACTATGGACTACCAAGCGATGGAGATGGAATTTAAATCCCCTAATGGCAGTAAAGTAGTTTTGAGAGGCATGGAAAATGGTAGCCCACAAGTTGTTTCCTCTAGAAGAATAGAGGCCATATTTAGGCATGGAGATGTAGCATATGCTGCAAAATGCATGCTTACAAGCCAAAAGAACCCAACAATGGCAATACACAATACAAAGTAGACATTCAACGAGTCCTAGACAAGCATGGCTAGGTATTTGGTGATATTCCTCCAAGGTTACCTCCTAAAATAGGATTTGAACATACTATAGAGTTGGAAGAAGGGGCCAAGCCCCTGACCACTACCCCATATCGACACCCAAAGAAATTCAAGGACGAGATAGAAAAGGAAATCTAAGAATTGTTAGTGATGGGCCACATTAGACCTAACTCAAGTCTATTTGCCTCGTCAATGGTCTGGATTAAAAATAAGGATGGAACATGGAGGATTTGTATTGACTACTGGGCACTCAACAAAAAGACCATCAAGAACAAGTATCCTATCTCTAGGATCGATGAGTTACTAGATGAACTACATGGAGTAGTTTACTTCAAAGATTGGTCTTCGATCAAGCTATCATCAAATCGGGTTCAAGAGCAAGATGTGCCGAAGACAACATTCTGATGCCACTATGGATACTTTGAGTTTTTGGTCATGCCATTTGGTCTAACCAATGCTCCCACCACATTCCAATCTTGCATGAATAACATCTTCAACAAGCAATTGATAAAATTCTTACTAGTATCCTTTGACGACCTTCTCATATACAACAAGTGGCAAGATCACTTGGGGCACTAGATGAAATTTTGAGCATAATGAAACAACAATATATCTATGTCACGACATCAAAATGTGAATTTGGAATGATAGGGATTCTCTATCTAGGACACATAATTAGTACGAGAGGGGTGCAAGTACACTAAGAGAAGATTCAGGCAATATTGGACTGGGCAACACCCAAGAATTTGACCAAGTTGCAGGGATTCTTGGGAATTTGTAGCTATTATCGTCGATTCGTCAAAGGCTTCTCCCAACTAAGTGCACCATTGATAGATTTGACAAAGAAAGGAGCATTCAAGTGGACAGAGGAATTAGATAAAACCTTTAATAAGCTTAAAGACGTAATAAGCTCATGTCCAGTTCTGGCCCTCCCCAACTTTAGTCAACTCTTTTTGTTAGAATGTGATGCATCAGGGGAAGGAATAGGAGAAGTGTTAATGCAAAAGGGCCTTACATTTTATTCTAGAGTCGGAAACTCCAAGACACAAAGAGGCTTTACTCCATATATGACAAGGCAATGCTGGCTATTATGCATGCCTTGGAAAAGTTCAAGCAATGCTTGGTGGGAAACAGGTTCGTAGTGAAGACAAACCACATCAAGTTGCGCCATTTCTTGGAACAAAAGGACATGAGCGAACGACAACATAAGTGGTAAGCAACCTTCAGGCTTATGATTTTGATATTGAATGCGTAAAAGGGAAAAAGAATATTGTGGCCAATGCACTCTCCAGAAAACCAGTAGCATGTTCTTTCATGGAGCTCACAAAAGATTGGAGGACATGGTGGAATATTCCAAGAACAAATTCGTTTGTGCTTTGACAAACAGAGTCATCCAAGATGACAAGTACAAGATACTTAATGATATTATTACTATAAGGATAGGACATACTTGGTTCTTGAATCTATGCTTAAGGATAAAATCTTGAAGGCTGCACATGATGTACCATCAGCTGGACACTAGGGATTGTTCAAAACTTATCGATAGATCAAGGAACGATTTTCATGGAAAAGTCTCAAAGATGATGTATTAAAATACATTAAGGAATGCATGACATGTTAACAGAATAAGGTTGAGCACTCGTATCCTATAGGTTTACTCCAACCTTTACCAATTCTAGAACAAAAATGGGAAAGCATCTCAATGGACTTCATTACAGGATTACTACCCAAAGCACAAGGAAAAGATTGCATCTATACAGTGGTTGACAGGTTGACGAAATTTGCTCATTTCTTTGTGATTCCCACTGATTACTTGGGCAAATAGGTAGCATAAATTTTCTTTAGGGAAGTTTTCAAGCTTCACAGACTGCGTAAAAATATAGTCAATGATTGAGATAGCAAATTTATGGGGGCATTTTGGCAGGAACTCTTCAAGTTAGTCGAGATAGAATTAACCCAAAGTACCAATGATCATCCACAAATAGATGGCCAAACAAAGATCGTGAACAAATGTATTGAGCGATACTTACGTAACTACGTGATTGATCAACATAAGGCATGGATCAAATGGCTATACCCCAGGGAGCATTGTTACAACACCACTTATCATTTGTCTATTGGGATGACACCTTTCAGAGCACTATACGGTTATGATGCTCCATCCTTTCTTGACATTGTCTTTGAAGAAAATAGTGCCCCATTAGCTAAAGATTTGATACAAGAAAGCCAGGATATTCTTAGAACACTCGGAGAAAACATGTAGGTTGGCCAAAATTGACAAAAGATGTACACAAATCAACACCGATCAGAACATAGTTTTGAGGTAGGAGACCTCATATTTATGAGATTGCAACCATATAGGCAATCTACACTCAAGAAAAGCGGTGCATAAATGCTGAAGCTGAGGTTTTATGGACCCTACAAGGTTCTTTAGAAAATAGGAGAAATAAAGTATGAGTTAGAACTGCCAAAAGAAAGTAGAATTGATAATGCCTTCCATGTTTCCTGTCTCAAGAAGGTTGTCGGGCAACAAGTCACTACTTCTATTGAACTGCCTCCATTGGATGAAGTGGGACAATTGGAGTTAATCCCATAAGTAATCATGGCAGTGCGAGAGAAGAAACTAAGAGGTAGAGTAATTTAAGAATATCTTGTTAGATGGAAGAATACGCAGAAAGAAGATGCCACATGGGAAGGAGAATGAGTCTTACAACACCCCAATTTGCAATTGCTTGAGGGCAAGCAATTTCGAGAAGGGGGACTATAATGTCCTCTCCAAATTGATGGGCTAATGGAGGATGAAATAGCAAATCTGACCCCATAGGATATAGTCTTGATAAAGGGGTAAAAACCTGATTTTTCCTATGTTGGGGCAAGATTGGGCAAAAGTTGGGTCGGTTGGGGCTTAAAAACCCTAAATTAGGGGTTGCACCCACAACCTCTCACATTTTGGAGCCCATGGAAAGTCTATAAATAGAGGAGAGTTGAGATTAAATGAATCATCATCAATTGTGGATCAAAACATCTTTTTTCTGGAGCTATAGCTTTGAGGGTTTTAATACCCCTTCTCTCCTATCAATTTCGGTGGTGAAAGATTCCACCCTAGTTGGTAAACTTCTTTTCATCTTTTATCTTTCTTATTATGTTCTATAAGAGCAGGGAAAATTCCTTTCCAAAGGGATCGAATTCTATGATTGAAGTCTATGGTACTGAAATTTAGCTAAGGAAGATACCCGAGTTCTCTATGGCATATTGACGGGTTTTTTAAGGCAGTCGAGGTCTTTTATAAGCAGTAATACAAAGTCTGTGGCAACAAAATGTGGTTTGTGACAATTTGTCCAAGTTTCGAGGCAAGGTGAGACCTCCCAAGGCTGATCTTGTGATGTACTGGGCAGACCGAATGTATCACTTGCGGATGAACATTGTCCTGTAATGGTCCTGTGAGAGATACGAAGTATCCTTCTGTAGGCCAGAAGTTCTTCAGGCTCTACTCTTGTAGCATTAGGGGACTTTTGAGGTCTAAAATGGGCCTCCTAAAGAAATTATAAAATAATAGTGGAAATAATAAAATAAGATTAGATTACATCATCAAATTTTATAGGGAAAAAGGAAAAAACTAATTTTTCAACTCATATTTTCAACTTATCTCCTTATGGGTTTACTCAAATTTTGAGCAGAAACACTCATTAGATGTAGAATTTGATTATTTATCCAAGGAGTATCCATGTTGCATACTTTCGATGGACCCTGCTACACGAAAAATGAGAAATACATGAAAAACGTGATTGCAATCACGTTTTTCATGTATTTCTCATTTTTCGTGTAGCAGGGTCCATCCAAAGTATGCAACATGGGTACTCCTTGGATGAGGAATTAGATTTTGCATCCAACGAGTGCAATCACATTTTTCATGTAGTAGGGTCCATCGTAAGTATGCAACATGGGTACTCCTTGGATGAGGAATTAAATTTTGCATCCAACAAGTTCTCCCGCTCGAAATTTGAGTAAAACCTTAGGGAGATAAGTTTAAAATACGAGTTGAAAAATTAGTTTTATTATTTTATTATTTTTTAATATTCTTACTTTTTTACCCCAAAAATGGTGAATCCTCCCCCATGGTTCACATCATCATCTTGAATCTTATTGGTTTTTATAAAGTTTATTTTGGTTGTACATTTTTCTTAGGAGGCCTATTTTAGACCTCAATATTCCCCTAATGCAAAGTAGAAGACTGGAGATTACAACAGTCTTGAAATTGGTTGTGAAGGCACAGGAGCAGGTAATACGAAGACAGAGATCAACTGCAGACCTGAGGCAGTTTAGGAAATCATCCTAACAGAATTCACATATGGTTTATCAGTTTGTGGAAGTTGATCGGATCTCTGGTTAGGGTACGACTGCACTATCAAATTCATTCTGGCCAATCATTATTGAGCGTAGATTGTACTGTTGTGTGTATATGTTGAACAATAACATTGTACTGACTTGGATTATATGGTTGTGTGGATATGTTGAACAATAACACTGTACTGTTGGGTTGATTGTGCTGTTGATTGACGGATTGAATCTATTGAATGATAACTTTGCTCTGTTGATTTTATTGCATCGTTGAGAAAGCCAGCACTGTTTATTGAAGAATACATTATTTGTATTGGAATAAACTGTTGTATCAAAGAAGAAATTTTGTTGAAACCCTAGTGCCCTAAGAAACCCTAGGATAAAAGTACCCTAGATCATTACATGAATTGAAATCTCCTAAATCTGGAACTACAGTGAATTGAAGGTGACAAAACTGGGAATATCTAACACAGGTGCATGCTGAGGGCATGCTTGCACCGACTACTCCCTTACTTAACTGTGCCTCCTTCACACTTTGTTGTGCACAAGAACCCAGGCAGGCTGCTAGACAGACCTACTGCTATATGAGCCTGTTGTTGTGTGCATCCAAGTCTTGCACACCTTCAAACGTACCTGCTAAACTGACAAATGTGCCCAAGACAAGAATGCTTACAGAAGTACAAACACTAACACTCCCTCTTACCAAGGAAAGTGTTATCTGCCAAACACAAGATGCTCCCTCTCCCGCTACATCTCAAACCTCCACCTGCTAGGGGCTAGATCAAATTGATGACCCCCTGCAAACCTAAAGAAACATGACACCATATCACTACTTTTTGTACTTTAAACTCTCTTAGGAATCCTAAATTTCAAAACCTTCTGCGAGAGGAATATTGCATCAACAACCGACCAATTTCCTTTGTCCTTAATGTCTACTTCAATGCAACATTAAAATTCAGACTTAGACTCGAAATCCATTGAAGGTCAACTCAGAGTCCAGTGCATGCATGTATGCATGCAGGCTGGGCACTCTAAAATAGATGCTTAGGATTAGGTTATTTTTAGCATACAATCCTGGCCTTCTCTGTAAAAAGAGGCATGGTTTTCATTGTTATTCATTCAGTTCAGTAGAGAGCAGTGAGTGATTAGAATTAGGATTTGAAGCTTCCACTGTTTCCTGTTTTCAAAGTAATAAAACGGTGACGTGATTTGAATTTCAGTTTTGTTGTACTTTCTGTTATAATTTTAAGTTTGAAATGTTTCAGTTCCTAGTAAAAATCAGATTATAGTTTTGATAGTACTTTCTGTTTTCTGTATCCTAAGTTGGTAGTTTAAATCAAATTTCTAGGACTGCCACGGTGTACTGCTAATTTCAACATTCTGAGGGTATGATTATGTGAAGGATGAACAAAAACAATATTACCAACAGCAATAATGCAGGCTAACTAGACTTTAACTTACAAATTGGAGATTTATTTTCAGTGTAACCGTTATATATTTTGTATCTGCTTTGTCACCTTTCTATGTTGCATTTGAAAATAGAAGGCTATATATTTATGCAACCTAGGGGTGGATTACAGTAACTGCTGAAAATTCATTTATATTTACATATTAAATACATGATTAACTGTTATATGGCATCCAGAGTTATTCGTTATTGATCATAATTTGATCAAATACATGTTATTGATACGAATACAGAAGGAAGCTAAATAATGATATTCTGTTTATGGACAGCTCCTGGATTAATTGAAACGATTTTGCTTCAACAGAAGCAGGTTTCTCAAGAAATCCTTTCTCGTGCTAAAGAGATGTGTGCTCAGAAAAATGTAAGTACAATGAGCTCATTTTCCTGCAGGTGCAGCTATTTTATTACACTAAAAGGAATTAAGAGTGGATCAGTAACGCAAAAATGCTCTCTGATGTATACAAATGATGAAATATGTATATTTCTGTTTTTGGTTGCTTATCTCTGTGTTAATATTTGACACGCTTTGCATTTATTTTCTTGTCAATGCTTTCTTGTAGATTTCAAATCAGAATCGCCTAAATCTGTTAGTTTGGGATAACATATACAGTTACACATAAGCCTTATAAGATTTATTTGTAGATTATGTATCTTAAACTGAAGCTGGGAAGGTGCAATTTCAGGCTTTAAAGGTTTGTCTATGCTCTTTGTGGGTCTGATCCCTTGCAAGTGATCTCTATCTTCATGACCAAGTCCTTGTAAGCTGCAGTGATTGAGTGCAAAGTTACTCGAATAGTGGGTGTGACTGGCATTGGCAGAAGGATTGAATGCCAGTGCAGCACTCTGCTCAAAACTAGGATTTGGGGAATAGGAACTCTAACCTTATTTTTTTTTAAATGAAATATATTGGGCTTCTCATTTGGCATCTCCTATTGATACCATTCCAAGCATGTTTTAATATAATAGACATACACACACATATATTACATAATAAATTTAATAATCAATTCTATAAATATATAACATAATATATATAGCTGTATGTTAACATATAGAACTAATATACAGAAGTTTTTATGTAGATATATATAATATAAATTTATAACTTCATAATAACCTAAAGGCTAAAACTATAAGAGAAATATTAAAAGTGTTGAAAGTGCATTGCTATATAACTATCATATAATTATAAAAAATCATGGAAAATTCATCCATTCATAAAGTCTGATCATTTATGTAAGGTTTTACATATTTTGGTGCTTTGTAATATGTACATTCCTCGAACTCGTGTTTAGGCATTTCTTCCAATTAAACCACATGCAAGCTGAGCATATATTTGGATTCCTTGCAAAAATTTGAGTTTGATGAGATTGATTTCACTGACAAACGAGATATTGCTATTTTTAGGCATGCTATTCTTGGTAGTGATCTGATAGTAGTTCCCTTTCCTTTTTTGTCTTTCCAAATTTTTAGGAGGCAGAAGACATTTTTGGCATGCCTATATTTAGTAGTGCTATTTTTAGCAAATGTAGGTACTAGACTTCTGGTCCCAGAGAGAAAATGGGAACTGGTATGAACTAATTAAATGGAAGTTTTTCAGTGTGACACATGGTATCCTTTCTAGGTTTGTATCACAAGAAAACCCTAGGTCACCCTCCTTTAGTATATTTTGTAGTTGGTTAAAATAATTTTTTCTTGATGCCAATTCTATTTTCACTAGGTGTCTTGTCATCATTTTTTGAAAATGGTGTGCTTAGCTTAATTTGGGTGATTTCTAATTCCTCTTTGTTAACTTCGGGGCACTGGAAGTTTGGGAATTGTTTATTTTTGAGCAGTTTGACCTCATTGATTAGTTTGCATGTGAGATGGAAATTTATCATTGGACAAGTCAGCTGATCTTAGAGTTTTTAGTTTTGGAGGTGTTATCCTTCGGATTCTTCCTAGAAGGAAGAATCCTAACATCTCCAACGGGAAAACCTAAGGACACAACAGACAAGCTGCCCACTATCACCTTGGCAGTCTTTCCCCTCACTTCTAGTTTTTGGAAGATGGTTTCCTACCTAAGGGGGGAACTCCCTAGACTAAACCGTAAGCCTATCATTTTAGTGCAAGTGAGTAAAGGTGGTTAGAATTTGATTATGTAATTGTGGTTAGTAAAAGATTTATTAATTAGAGTGTCTAAAATGGTAAAGTTTTTTCTCAGTGTTTATTGTGGTTGTTAGCTATGGTTTGGTTGGCTATGGCCATGGTCCTATTGGCTACAAAACCACTTTTTTGTTTATTGTTATTATTTTTAATTTTGTCTCTATCTTAGCCACTATGCCATACCACTGTAAACCTCACGATTTTTCATTTATTTTCAGCCCTTTTATTACTACAGTTGAACGCACTGTACGCTGTATGTCCTACGTGTTCTTAGCCTCTTTGCACAACGAATTTTTTTGCCTCCTAAGGTTGCGGTTAAACCCAACCCCCACACTGCTTGCATGAAATTGGCCCAGTGTGATCTCGAGATTGGTTTCTCAGAGTTTTCACTCTAGTATGATGTTAAATTTTGAACCCAACCATTGATAGTGAGTTTCTAGTGGAGTTATCATAGATCTATTGGGTAAAAGCACAACTAGGTTCTTACCAAAATATTTAGGGGAAGCAAAATATTAAACAATCTTAATCACATACTTGACACACACAAATTCTACCCAATAAATTTAGTTCTTCATTAAATCTTAATCAAAACCTACTTGGTCTCTAGTCATGGAATAATGGCCCAAATGAGAATTTACAAATACAACATACCCTGGATATCTGATCCAATTGATCAAGCCCTACATTAACCCTTGATCTACTTGGATTATTTGGATCTCCAATGTTGCACCCTTACACCTTCCTCGGACCCAGTGCACTTGAGTATCTTACTCCTCACTTGGGAAAATCTCTTTCTCATTGTCTTGCAATGATTTGGATCTCCTAAGTTGCACCCTTGCACCTTCCTCAAAATTAGTGCACTTGAATATCTCACTCCTTGGGAAAATCTCTTTCTTAATGTCTTGTGCTATTGTGTGAGAAAATCTCTTTCTTAATGTCTTGTGCTATTGTATGGTGTCTTTCTCCTCTCCTTAGTCTTTCTTTTATAACTTCTCATTGAGCTAAATCTCTAAACCTAATCACCAAAGTGATAGATGACTGAGATTAGATTTCGCCTCACTTGAGATCAACGGTAAAGATTAAAACGTAATCACTAAAGTAGATACTTTACATTTCCTAAGTTTCTTTAGCTCAACAGGCAACATAATTAATTATTTCCTTTTCCTTAGTTAGACTTAGGCTACGTTACAAAAGGAAACTAACTCAATATTTGAGGGAGTATTTTAAGGAGACATGGGTGATTTCTACATGCTTAGAGACTTAGGCCTGTGTACAAGTACCTGCTCGAGCTACAAACATCAACATATACGAGAGCTCAAGACGCAGAATATTGGAGCACTTTAGTGGTGGAGGATGATGTAAGGCCTTTGACTGTGGATTGTAGTAGGCAACCTACTTAGGTGGGCACAAGAGGTTGCCACAAAATCTTGCAATACCAAATGTTGCCTACCCGATCAATGGATGAAGTGTTGAACCATTCCACATTGCCTTTATATGAGTTGGGATGCCTTAACACATTACTCAAATGTGCAAACCACAAAGTTCGAGTGTCCCTTGGTGGATGTACCTTTGAGCACACTTGGGTGCACTTGTTGGATGTTGATCGTCAACAGACAAGGCACTGAATGAAACAATGTTAATAGATGCCACTTGGGTCCACCCTAGATTTGAAGGGGCTTGCAAGTGCAAGGCAAGTCTCGTAGAAGAAGAAAAATGCATTCAAGGTGATCAAACATCATAGAAGCATTTATCATTTACACAAGTATAAAAGAGCTATGCAATAGTCTAAGTTTTGGGGTTGACACACTACTTAGGTGGGCGCAAAGGGTTGCCACAAAAGCTTGCAATACCAAATGTTGCCTACTCAATTAATGGTTGAAGTGGTGAACCATTCCATGTTTCCTTTATATGAGTTGGGATGCCTTAATGCATGAGTCAAATGTGTGAACCATAGGGTTCAAGTGTCCCTTGGTGGATGTACCTTTGAGCACACTTGGGAGCACTTGTTGGATGTTGACTATTAACTGACAAGGCATTGAATGACACAAAGTTAATAGATGCCACTTGGGTCCACCTTAGAGTTGAAGGGGCTTGCAAGTGCAAGGAAAGTCTCATATAAGAAGAAGAATGCCTTAAATGTGCTAAGTCATCATACAAGAATTTATCATTTACACAAGTATAAAAAAACTATGCAATAGTGCTAAGTTATGGGGTTGGCATAGAAGTCGAATTACACTCGCTGAGTGAAAGGAATAAGATAGGACTTGCATTAAATAGGCCTCTTGTTGCTTCAAGGGTTGGATTGGTAGTACTTCTGAGGCAATGGTGTCTTACGTAATAGTTTGTAAATGAGCCATAGGTAGTTGGTCACACTCCTCTATTATACATTGTAACAATCTTCATATTAATAAGATCAAGGCATCTTCCTTGGTTGGTCTATACATATGTATTGTGGTAGGAGTGAAGAGGCATAGTCTAGTTGTAGTAAGCATGAACTAACCAAATGGCTATGGTTGAGACAAGGTAGTGTCACATGACCAGATATGATGACAGGAAATTTTTTGGGCAAGACTCTTAGGGCTGTTACAGTGTCCCTTTGGTAAAGTGCTTGGCCATAGCAAAAGGTAAATACTTAGGATACTTGAGGATTAAGAATATCCACCATTTTTGGAAAGCTTTGGTAGGCAAGTGCTTATGGAGGCTCATATTAAATAAGGGATTGTAGAGCTTGGTTAACGTCCAAAAATTCATTGCACATTTTATAGTAAAAGAATGTTTAGAAGTGTCTCTAGGAATGTCCATAATGTGCCTATAGTTTGGATTCTTTGGAAGGCCACTATTCTAGACCTCCCTTAGGTTGGGAATTTTTTGTTTTGAAAGGTAGGTAATGGTGAAAGAGTAGAGGTATGAGTTGATCCTTGGGTAAGGGGTTAAGAAGCATACATGGTTATTGAAAACTCTATTACGTCTCTTGAAGGGAAAAGTTTATATAATTTAGCTTATGCAACTGCTCAAGAACTCTATTCTAGATTATCTAGAATTGGATGGTATTGAAGGTGAATCATGGGAGGTCCCTATAGAAAAATTGAAGGTGAGTCATGTCAAGATTAAGAAGGTAGAGAATGAGCTAGTATGGACCAAAAATCCAATGCTAGTTATCTACAATCCAAGATTAGGATGCAAATAATGTTTTCCGTTAATAGTCTTGAAGAAATTCAATGGTGGTGGAAAACACCATGGAAGATCAAGTTTCCTCTAAAGAAATAATTTTTATGTGGTTGGCCATAATGAACAAGGCCCTTACTTGGGATGTACCATGAAAGATGAAATGGGAAGGTCCCAATAGGTGCACTTTATGCAAGGAGTAGGACACTATAAGTCACGTTTGGGATGAAATGGACAATTTGACAAGTTAAGAGGAGGTTGGCAAGGTGAGTCAATAGTAGATTGTTTCAAACATTGCTAGATGAAGCCAAACTAAAAGAATATAAACCATTTCTTTGAAGATTTAGCGTAGCTTGAGGTATTTGGATTTCTAGGAGTGCAACATATTTGAGCATAGATTCAATCCTTCTTTCCATTGTGCCTCCTAAAGTAGATCTATTTGTGCTAGTTAAAAATCCATTCCAAAGGTCTCTTCTCAACGGTAGCTTGCACATGAGCCAGTCAAGGTGTTCATCCTAGTTGTGGGGCAAGGGGAAGCATTTATCTGAATGACACACATTTCTTTTATGTTCAAGGCAAGCTTGTGAGGGGTCTCAAATAGATGCACTTAAAACTACTGTAGAAATTATTTGTAGAGAAAGGAGTATCCAAGCTTCAGATTTTTGGCTATTGTATTATGGTGTTTAATTATATGAGAAGGAAATTCAAGATGGAAGATTTGTTCTTGAGCCTCATATTTGAGGACGTAAAACAAGTGCAATTCATTTTTAACTCCATTTATTTTTCTCATGTCTACAAAGTGCTCAACTCTCAATTTGATTCTCTCTTCTAGGAAGGCTAATAGCTTGATGTTGGAGTTTGGAAAATGTTTGAATCTAACGATGGCCAAGTTCATGAACATATTCATTACATTTTTTACTAAACAACAATGCTGTTCAATATTTCGTGATAGTCTTCTCAAATTCTTTTTTAGTTCATAGTTGAGATAACATACCTCTCCAAGTTCTAGGCTTTGTGCATACTATTTAGTTTTATTTAGCTCTATGGTTACCCTTTTGAAGATTACTTAAAGGATTGTTGAGCAAGTTTTTAACATATTTTGACATCATTTCAAACATGGTTTGATATATATGTATGAATCTTTAAAAAAGGCTAAAGACTAGTTATGCGATCATTTATGATCTATTTAGATATGCTATGTCAAAGGCCAATCCTTTAGATGGTCTCCAAATACAATATGCATATGCAAAATGTAACTTCTTTTCATCTTGAATAGAATTTATGATTTTTTTCCAAGGAAAAAATGTTAGTCTACTCCATTTTGATGCTTTGGGGGAGCAAGTGCTTGACATGTAATGCCGACAATTTGGTTAAAATATTGCAAGCATGATTAACTCCT
The DNA here is from genome assembly GCA_000404065.3 of Pinus taeda. Taxonomy (NCBI): domain Eukaryota; kingdom Viridiplantae; phylum Streptophyta; class Pinopsida; order Pinales; family Pinaceae; genus Pinus; species Pinus taeda. The sequence goes on from APFE030569518.1 coordinate 58,519, forward strand.
AATTGGTAATGTGATTAGGTTCCCTAGCTTTGGGGATGAATGAAACATTTTCCTTTGTTAATCAACAACCCTAAATACTTATTTTTTATGACTTGTAGTTGTGTAAGAGATCATGTGGCATCGAACACCAAGTGGCCTTGTAGAACTCTCATGGGAATTCATTAAGGCCCAAATATTTTTTGCCTGTCATTTCCAATAGGTGGCTTATATATCATCCAAGGTCAGGGATCAATCCCATAAGACTTTATGGGACTTTCATACCCTACAAGGCACAATGTTGACTCAAGTTTGCATGGTTACCCTATGTTGTTCATCCTTTCCATGAGATTGTAACACCATTTTAATAATGGTTGAATTCCATCTCAATTTTGGCATGCTATGCAGTTTTACCCTTATTTATTTTCAATGCCAAAATCCTCTTAGTTGTCACTTTGGTGGTCATAACTATTAGAAGAAAACCCTCAAAAGGCTTGTTTTATGTCTTATGTCCTAAGCTAGTGTAGTTCCACACCCTTTTGATGTTGTTGATGCAATTTAGATTTTTCCAACTCCGAAATGTTTAATGAGTAATGGGATCTCAATTTGAATAGCTTACTCATATCCTAAGATTAGATGAGAGTTCCCAAGTAATGAAAAATTTGATTAAATTATCATGTTGCATGTTTGCAATCACTTCAAGTGGGTTCAAATTCTCAACGTCATTACCATTTTATTCTTGGCCACTCACTTTGTAAACAACTTCTCTTTCACACAACTTCTTAAATATTTGTTCCCTTAGAATCAATCTCCTACATAGGGTGGCTCCTAAAACACATTGTTTTCTCCACTTAGGCTAGCAAATGAACTTTTGAGTTGAGGTCTTGAAAAAAATAATCTCCCATTGACTTGTGCCAATTTTGAATGCAATTGAAACACGCTATAGGAGACAACTTTGTCTTTTTCATTTGAAACTATTACACTCCATTTCTCATGTTTGTTGTTGCATGAAATGAAAGTTAGACACATTTTCATTTGAACTTGTTGAATGGACACACATAAGCAAACCTCCATCAAGGCCCAAAGAATTTTCATCCACCATTTCAAAGATGGTGACTTATAGCTCATTCAAAATTGGGGATTGATGTATAATATTTTGAAAACCTACAAGACACAATGTTTATGCAATTTTTCATGAATAGACTATGTTCTTTGTTTATTCCATGATAGTGCAACATCATTTTATAATAGTTGAGAAATTCATCCTGGATTTTGCTATGATGGGCAGTGTTTTAAAAGTCGGCCAGCTCGGAACCAACTCGGCCGAGTTGTTCCGAACTGGTAAAAAAATTTGCGACTCGGACGTCGAACTGGTTCGGTCGGCCGAGTTCGTATCAACTTGGCCGGATCACTTCATGCGGCCAATAAACCCTTTTTTTATGTTTTTTGTGAGTGTGGGGACTCCAAATGGTTTTATTAATTGGTTTTTTGGTCTTTGGGGTCCATTCCCCTCTCCTAGTATTGATATGCTATTCAAATTTCATGGTAATGTTAAATTCCTAAATTAAGGAGAATGTCACTTTTACTTAAATTTTTAACATTACCATGAAATGACTCAGGATGTTTAAGAGTGGTTCTGACCTCATTGGATTTCATATGGAGAAAGTAGAATTTTAGATTTCATTCAAAATCCAGTAGACTTATCAGTTTTTCAGGATTTCAGGATTGGGGATTGCAATGTTTCCATTGAATTTTGTCACGTATTAGGGTATGGAACTCGTATTAATCAAGAGCACCAATCGCTCTATGTACCTTGATGTTAGTGACATTGGTTGTTGAACTCCTCTGGGATTCGTTCCCAAACCAAGAGCTTCTGAAAATGTCGCTCCCGCTCCCGTTGTCGCTCTCACTCCCCACTTTCGCTCCTGCTCCCAAGTAACACTGAGCCAGATGATGTTGGCAACTCTAGCAGTAACCAGTAGTA
>APFE030569518.1:60498-74174 GCA_000404065.3 Pinus taeda
TGTGTGTTTGGAAACATAAATGAAAATCTTTAAAATTATGTGTTTTTATAAAAAATAAATATTTAATGTATTTTTTACGACGACCGAGTCATTGGAATTGAGCCGGCCGAGTTGATACCTAGTTGGAGTCGGAGTTAGAGTCGACCCTCGGCCGAGTCGGAGTTTTAAAACATTGATGATGGGTAGATTTATCCCCAAGCATTTTCATTGCCAAAATCCTTTTAGTCAACGTTTTGGTGGTTAGAGATATGAAAGAAATCATTGGAGGTATTTCTCCACATCCTAATCTGTTGTAGCTAGGTTCAAATTCGGGCACCTTTGGCTTTTTCTATATCAAGTTTGTAATGTGTTTAAGCTTAGTCACTCACCCTTGCTAGTCTTCATCAAATAACTTGCTTTGGGGCTTCTTGTTAACCTTTTCTAGCCTATGTGATTGCTATGTTGACCCTCCTTTGTAAATATGTAAAATCTCTGCCATACTATGGAGGAAAGTAGTGGTCCTAGTTATAGCCTTATAGCCATGTCGTTTCCACTCTATTGATGTTATTGATGCAACTTGGATTTCAAATTTCAATTGAGCAACATTCAAAAAGTGAGGGGACCTTAATGTGCATAAATTGCATCCTAAATGTAGATGAGAGGTTCCAACTAGCATAAAGCTATCTTAACCCCAAATTTGTTAATCACTAAGAGGGACTAAAAAAATCTAGGTAATTGAAACTAAAACATTTCTTATTCCATTGATAGGTATTTTCCATTTCTTAGTACAAGAGAGAGATTTTGGGTATAACATATATACTATATATATATATATATATATATAGAGAGAGAGAGAGAGGAGAGTATTGCATGGATATAAATATTTTAATGTGAATAATGTGAGCGATAAACTAAATATTCTAATGTCCATGTTTATGTCACGTGACACTTTACAACACAATATAGAGATGTTGTAGTGGTTTGTAAAATGAAGTTTTAAATCAAAATATAATAATAATAAAACATAATGTTGACTCAGTGAAAAAAGTAATACAAATAAAATTGATTCAATGCAATTTGTTATATTGTAATTTTACTTTTATTAATAAAAGTACAAACAAATTTTTTGAAGAAAAAATCATAATATGCATTTCACATTGAAATAAATTTCAATAATAATGATTCATATTCATTAACATAATATTTTAGAACATATATTAATAAACATATAAGGACATACTAAATTTAGTTGATAAACATATAATTATAATGATAATATTGATATATATCCATTTTACCATATAAATTAAAATATGATTTATATTATAAATGTTATATTCCAGAATTTCATATATATATATATATTATATAAAACACTGATTTATATTCATAACTGTTATATTCAGAATTTCATATTTAATTTATATATATATATATATATATATATATTAATTTTTTCTATATAATATGTCAAAGAGAATGCCAAAATATATGGATATATATTTTATTAGGATTTTATTAGAATAAAAAACAAAAATATTTCTAAATATAAAGATTTGAAATTATATAATATTATTAAGAACCAACATAGATCCACTTTAACTCTAGATCTACTAAGCGTGGAGTGGAACCAAATCTCTCGATGTGCGAACTTTTTCTCAAGTTTTGCACTAAAAAGATGTTTGCATCTAGAGAGATTTGGTTCGTCTCTAGGCTTGGTAGATCCAGAGTTAAGACGAATCTATGCAGGATAATTGAGCTGAGATGCTCAGCCTAGGGGATGTGTAAGTTTGTCTATCCTTTAAAATAAAAATAAAAATTTAAAATTATTTTCTAAATAGAAAAATAATGTTGGCTACAATAAAAAAAATGAATAGAAAGAAATAAAGTAAGAAAGAAATTATTTTAACGTCCACGAGGCTAAAGATAGCCTATGGGACAAATTGCTTCTTCATCCGCTTGATGTATTCGGCCCTTTTTCTATGAAGCTTCAAAATAAATGCTCCTAGCTTCTCGATAAACCCCTTGCTAAATAGATTATCCCAAGAGCTAGCTGCCAACGTATCTACATAACTTTCCTTGTTGTCTTTGAAGGCCTCACATTCTAAAATGAAATGTTTTTTCTGTTTCCATTTTTCCGGAAAAAAACAAAAAATGCATACTCTTTCCTCCCACACTTCCTTTGGCCTTTTCCAGTGTCCTGTTTCACAATGGAGTTGATGAGAATTAGTCCTTAATTGAGCAATAAGAATTTTGGCTCTCCAAGAGATATTGGCCTCTATGTATGCTTTTGGTTGATGTCTATGAGTGGGGTTAAACACTTCATTATAGTAAGATGTTTATATCTTTATACTTTTCAAAAATATTTCAACAAGAGAGCTAAATAAATCATTTGAATATTTATGTATATATCTATATATATAATTAAGATAAAACATTTAATGTTGTATATAAAAATATTTCAAATATTGACATATGCTTAAAAATATTATATAAAACATTTTAATTTTTGTGATAAAGTGTCTTGATGTAAAATATTCTAATGTAAATTAAGTATATATTATATATTATTAAAAAAAATTATGTATATATCATGAAAAAATTAAGTATACATCATTTAAAACATTTATTTGGTTCTATATATACTCTATTTAGCATTCAAAAATACAATTTACACAATGAAAAACAACACATTGTATTTTGCACGTAAAGAAAATAATTGACAATGAACAAAAAATGATTAGACTCTATTCATAGTTGATTGCACCACATGGTGCTTTACAACCTAATATGGGTGAGAACATTACAGGACAAAAAAAACAATGTATATACACATTTACATCACAAAAAACGAATAATTAAATAGACAAATAATTGCATATGTACACGAAAACATCTAAAAATAACCCTAGACATTGAGAGAGATTTATTAAGATGTAATTTTTTTATCATTTCATATGATGAAATTAATACATGACATGGAATGAAATGAGAAAATAATTTACACATTAAGAAATTTGTGTTGGAAACCAAGATAAAACTGAGAAGGGGGGAAGGCAGGAGGCGGGGTTGAATTTAACAATGATTTGGTAAATCAAAGACATTCAATCACAAAATAATGCATCAATCATTTAGAGCTTGAACACAAGATATTTAATTGGAAACCAATATGAGAGAAAATCACAAAACTTTTTTTGATTTTAATATTAATGCAAACACCATCAGATTTTGTAGGTACCAACCCACCCCCTTTACTTTGCAGGTGACCCTAGGAGGAAAAAGTATTCCATTCTTTTCGAGTGCATTTTGTTCTATAGATGAGCAGAGCAATCGAGAGGGATAAAGAGAGAACTAGCCCATGGTCCATAGACATTACTTCTTTGTACTCACAACATTTTTTTATGTAGAGAGAGAGCATAGTGACCTCACCTTCTAGCTTCGTTTTCTCCCAAAAGGGTTTCTCAAGTTATATCTTGTGTCAATCGTGGTTTGTGAGTTTTTATTTCACTATTATGTATTTTCTTCATGGTTATAATATGCATGCATACACAATAAACAATAATTTACAGATCCAAAAATCTAAAGAGAAATAAACCCTCATATTGTAGATTTTGAATTTTCAAGTATAATTTATTAGATCTGTTAGGACGAAATGTCCAGTGGAATACCCACGATAGGTTATGAATAATTTTTTAGTTGCTCCTCATTGATTTTTCTTGTTTGTATGAGTGAAATAATGATTTTATGTTTGATTACGAGAGTTTTTATGTAGTTTCTCTAGTATTAGTACACTAATGATAGATCTAAGTCTCATACACCAATTTGGCTTGGTCGTGACCTTATTATTATTATTATTTGTTGAAAAGTGTAACTAGATTCGGTCTTCATAATGACATGTAATTGTGACTTTTGTAAATGATTTAATGAAGAAAATAAAATTATTATTGTAAGCCTTGCTTCATGGGTTTCATGAGAAAGTGATTTTATTTTAGATGTCTCCCATTGAGAGCCTTAGGATTTGTCATTTAAGTCAAAGAGTCAATGTCATATATGAAGAACTCTTCTTGAGCATATGTCAAATAAATAGAAGTCTATGCAGCCCTCCAATGACAAGCTTACAGTCCTCTTCCTATGTTGGCCTGTAAGATGAAATCATGGCTCATGTCAGCTCACTCAATAAGACACACCTATTCGAAGTACCATGTCAGCTTATTAATATGCACCAACAACTATAAATAGAAACCTTGACCCAATCCACAAAGACAAAATTTTGGTTATATCTCTATGAAGTTTTCGGTGGCAACAAAAGTTCAAACTTCGCATATCTCTGAGAATTCGCAAGAACGGAAGTTCGGATTATCCTCTACATTCAGATGGGCAGTCACAATATATAGTTCGGATGATAGTGTAGAAGAAAGTTCGAGGTAGGTACAACAACAAAGAAGTGAAGAGATGATCTCAGTGAACATAATTCAGATCTCTCTTGTATTTCGGATTGGTAGTGACACATGAGATAATAGTTTGGAATGACAAAGTTTTGAAGGGAAATCGGATCCCTCTAAAGAGGCAACAAAGCTCAGATCACAGTGACAGTAATCTATGAAGTGGATACAATCAAAATATAGATGTTACCTTATAGTACCTCTGTCTCGGTGTTATATCAAGTGCAGTAAGATATTTTTGATGACATGATAGTTCCTTGTCATGAGAAGAGATGATCTCAGTTTACGCTATGAAGAAGGTCGAAGTGGAAGAGAAGACGAGAAGATGCAAAAAAAAGGACTTGTGTCTTGGTCTGGGAGAGGCTACTAGGTCAAGGGTCTTGGTCTTGGTATTCGTCAATTGGAATCTCTATAAGAAGAATTTGTGTGGTTTTTCCTCTCAAAGAGTGAGAGGTTTTGGCCCTCGCTTATAACCTACATGCTGTGTCTCTTGTCTATTTATGTTCATGCATTGGTTCTGTTTGATGAAGAAGAACACTAATAATATAACATGAAGAAGATCCTAATCTAAACAAGTAAAAACATTCACAAACAATCACTAATCGAAGAGAAATCACCTAATGCTAATGCCCTAGATTTCTCAACATGGTATCAGAGCTAAGGTGCTAAAGTCAAAGGAAGGGCATCTAATCAAAGAGACACTCAAGGATCGAGTTTCAAGAAAGGCATCTATGCAAATCGGAGGTTATCAAAGCAAAAGATCAAGATCTATATTGAAGAATAAAACCGTAGATCAAAGAAGTAGTCTCCAGCAACAAAAGTTTTGGATCCTCTAGTCATCATCAAAAGACCACAAAGACCCTCAAAACAAGGTAGCTCAAAGGACTTTAAAGATGAAGATCACATCATCTTGAAGAAAGTCAAAACCCTATAAGCAATTTTGATCTGCACTCATTCACTACCAAAGTAGTTGAAGTATCTTGAAAGCGAGAAGGCATTATCATCATCTTCAAAGCTATAAGGCAAGTTTCGTCTCATTGAAGCAAGGATCCTCTCCTTGTCCTTGAAGAAGATCATCCAAGGAAGCAACAAAAGATCCTCATTAATTACCATCATCAAAAGGAGCTAGATCAAAAGGCGTTGTCATCATAAAAGGAGCAATCTTCTTTATTGAAGAAAGGCTTTTTCATTTGGAAGAAGATCATCCTAAAGGGAGCACTAATACATCTTCTTCAACCATCATCAAAGTGATCAAGTTGAAGATTTCATCTTCACTTGTCAAGTAAGTATCTTTCATTCTTTAATCAAATTTGGTAAAATGACTTCATGTTTGTAAGGAGATCTATGAGCTGGTTGGGTCATCGAAATTCCTTGCATTAAAAAGGAGGATAGATATAGTCCTTAAAGAAAGTGAAGTCATTGAACACATCAATGAAAAGGTCTCCTCTGAATACATGGAAAGGGGTTCTTATGAAAGGTCCCCTCATATAGCAATGTTGGAGACATCAAAGAGATGTATATGATAAGCTCATAAGACTATTCTCTCAAGATGTGATAAAGAAGGTCATGTGACTTAGATCTAATGTACACAAAATTTAAGGTATCAAAAAATGAAGGGACATCTTCATAAGATCTCAACTGCGATATCTGGGAGAGATGATAAGAAGATGATCATCATTGTTCTAAATGCACTAACTGATGAACAAGGTAACAAATATCCACGGGGATAAGAAAGTTACCTCATTCGACAACTTGTGGTTTCTATGCAAGATAGAAGAGGACAAGTTGAGGGCAAAAGTGTTGAGGTTAAAGGACTCAAACATTTGCAGGGAGGAAAGGGAAGTTTGGAAAATTTGTTCCTCAGAAAATAAAGAAGAACATAGCTGAGATTCAATGCTATGGATGTAAAAATTATGGACGTTACAGGAAAGATTGTCCTAAAGAGACAATATCAAAAGAGGAAGAGAAGAATCCCAAATCACTGAAGAAGTGGAGCTGAAGAGAAGAAGTCCAAGAAAAGAGGAAGTAAGAGATCTCTATTATGTTGAGATAGTCTCCCTCACAAAAGGTCTTGTCATAGCTCCTAAATCTTTTGTTATAGCATATGACTATAATAAATAATATGATGCATCCTGGCATCATGGAAGCATTAGAAACAAGAGCTCGTGACATAGGGAATCATAAAGGAAAGACGAAGCAAAATCCATAGCAGTCAAATATGAAGGATATAGCTCTTGGGAACCTCATTGCAAACTTAAGGAAAGGAAGAAGTCATCTAGGACAAGGTTCATCATACATCAAGTCAAAAAGGAAACATTTGCCAGATAGGGATATACAAGATCCTCAAGATTCTCTGATGGAATCCTCATCAGAGGGTTCACCGATCTAGAAAGGAAGCAAGTGTTTCATTAGGGACTCCAACTTGATCCTAAATAGGAAATACAAGTGATAACAACAAATATTCTACACAGCAAAATACAAAAACGAAATGTTCAGTAGACAGCCATATAAAAACTGTAAATGGAGAACTTCTGAGCCATTTTATTATTTTTCTGCAAGCCAAATACAAGAGATGATGGAATGGTGCACTTGGGCTTGTCTCAATGGATAAGCAGGACCAAACCTAGGTAGGAAAAGGGCTGAGTTGAAGGCTGCCCAGCTTTTGCACCACTCTACACTACGCTGCGCAGAAAACTACTGCTCTACTGAAGTTCGAATTGCTGGAATGGGTACTAAAACTGCCCAAAAAATTATATCCTTTTAACCCCGAACTCCTTGGCCAAAACCCAGAAAACCCAAAAGGGATTTTAGCTGGTTTTGAATTTGGTTTTTCAACCCCATTGGAGCCTCACCCCAGCTATGGCTGTAAAATTTGACCTGCTGGAAACTGGCCGCGAATCCACATGCAAACTCCTCCAAAATGTTGGGTTTACCCTTACTATCCAACTCCTAACTCCCCGAATGAACTCTTGGCCCGACCTAGCTGCTCTCCAAGCACCGCAAAATTCTGTTGTGTGGCCTCTGTGGTGTCTCTCAGCCTAGAAATACGAATTGCTGAATGCTGGCTTAGCTGGCTGAAAGCTCCAGCGAAAATGCCTATCCAACGCTGCTACCCCAACTCTCTCACCTCTTGGCAAGTTGTGTGATCCCTGCTGGTCTCAAACTCCCTCTGCATGATTCCTGGCTGCCCAGAAATACGCACTCCCTTCCTCAGCGTTGTTGCTTATGTGTGTCACTGCCTCAGAACTCTTGAAAACGCCTGTAGAGCAACCTCCCTAGGGCGGGCACGGATGGTCCCTCGAAGTAGAGGTTGAATCTCCCACGTGAGAGACTCGTGGCTAAACAGCCGGTAGACTCGCTAAACAATAGAGTGAACAAATGTGTGTTTGTTTGCAAATGTCAAAGATGAAAACAAAATGAGAGCTGATCTCTCTTTGTAACTCCTTGGGCCCCCTTAGCCTCATGTGGGCCCCTCCATCCACCCATTCGATTTTCCCTCCAAGCGTATCAATTGGCTAATTCGAACTCCTATGTGGGTGACCCCCACATTCCACTAGCAACTAAATAAAGTTGACTTGGCCCCTAAGTCCATATGTCGAAAGTGTGGGGCCCTCTTCCTTAGTCAAAAATGTGCAAAATTGTGTAGCATCACCCTATTACTAATGTGTTTGAGAAGGGACATGACAGTCCTCCCCTCCCAAATGTTGCTTGCCCTTAAGCAACCTCAAAGTTGGGTACTCCAAAATATGCTCACCCTCCTAGGTGGCATCCTCATCTGGTAAGTTCTTCCAATGCACCAAACATCGCTTGTCCTCAAGCAATGGCTGAAAAAACATCCTATTTGACTGTGGACCCCCACTATCACTGCAAACTTCACCAGGGTCCCAAATGTGCCATTGGATCATCCCTGATTGTTGTACTATCCTATAGTGAGGGAGTCCCTTGATACCAGGATCCCAAGCCAATCTTATTAACATGAAGCCCCCCTTACTCCACTCACTATCCTGCCAGATATGGGCATTAGAACCCCTGTGTCTATCACCAATAAGTAGAGCATCTTGATGATGTAAAACTTTGCCCAAATCCTCATGAAACTGCTCTACCGAATAGTCCACCCCATGCACTTTGATTGTGGGCCCTTGAAGATACATCTCAATCCCTATGCGAATGAAGCCTCTCCTGCATGAGCTCCTCCTGAAATCCTCTTGCTGGCCATCCTACCATCCTACCATGTTGATGAAGTCTCCCACGCCCTTAGCGAATCACTGAAACTCGATGGAGAATCTTGATGACCCTCCCCTATAGAAACCAGCTCACCCCTACGGGTATCTAAATTGCTAAGTACTATGACGCTAGGGTCCCATGCCCAACGCAAAAAGAAACTGTCCTGCTGACCCTGTGACACCCTGGTCATCACTAACTGTCTAACATGCTCGTATCAGAGCCTCCTCTCGCATAGCTCTCGACCACAATCTATGCAATGATCGACGTTAGGGCCAACATACCAAAGCGACCTAATAATGTTAGCGCCTATCCCTCCATGGTTGGCCCCAATCTTGAGCAACATTCTCCCTCGCCCTATGGTGAGGGCTTCGGTGATTCCCCATGTGTTTGCCTGTGAATGAATCAATTCGCATGTTATCTTGCCCATGCTCATTGAGGAGTGGAGTATCCCACCAATCCACTGGATCCTTGGATCCCATAATCATACTAGAGGTCCATAACCCCCAATCCTCTCTGCTTGTCGATGTGATATGCTGCTAGTTGTTGGGACTCCTCTGCGCCTCGTCTTTGACTCCTGTAGGTATCCAATATGTAAGCACCGAGCATCAAGAACCCATGTTGCAAATAACTAACTGCTCCACGCCTGCCAAATCACACATCAAGATCTACTATCCCAACTCCTGATGATGTGCCCTAGTCCTGCTGGAAGCCTATGCATCATCCTTCTAAAGAGGGCTACCATCCCTCGCACCTCATGCTCACCTAATGTCTAAAGTTGTCGAGTTGGAAAAGCACCATACAACTCCCTCTCGATCACCTCCCCAAGTGTGAGCCTAGGGGTGGAACATATGCTACCTCGACAATCAACCATGTTATCCCTAAGCCTATATCTGTCAACTCGTGCACTTACCAAGTGTCTCAACTGGAGAGTCTCCTCCCAGCCCATGACACGCGGTGTCTCATCCAACTTCCTAGGGTGAGCCTCCCATGCCCTGCTGCCTGAATGGAGAGTGTCAAGGGGCAACAACCAAGCACTATGTGACTGTAAGCAACACCGGAGAAGGATGGGTGGGTATGTCCCGAAGGGTATGATCAAGAGTCTGCTAGAATGTTCAAGAGTAATCATACAGATGTCCCTGTCTCTGCCTTGGATTTGATGACAACCCCCTCGAGGCCATATCTCCGCTAAACATGGTGTCACCAGATGCTCAACCATGTCCTCATCGATCCTATGTGAGATGCATCCAATGGTACACTTATTGCCCCTGTCCATAAGTTGCCTTGGAGGTAACACTCCAAGCGCCCACTGCACTACATCATTTGCCACTACATACTGCCTACTATCACCGCACTCATGGACATGCCATTGTATACCGCAACCTGTCTCTGTACACCATGGAATACCCCTGGCTATAGCGATACCATCCTGTGTCCTGCCTGTGTCACTGCACTTGTCACTCCCTGCACATCCTTAATGCGATGCGAGTCACTCCTCCTACCCCATAGTGTCAACCGACATGCTGTGGTATACCACCATGTATCTCCATGCTCCTTTGTAGGCCACTGCTCTTCGCTATATAGCCCTGCACACCACTGGGTGCTATGGCCTAGAATTGGGTCTGTATGGATCAGGGCACATCCCTCTATATAAAAATGGACACTTCGACCTCACATTGTGCAGTCTTGTGTACCATTGCCTACTATCATACCACCCTGTAACATATGGTATCCTGCATGTGCCAAAGTGTCCGCCACTCTGATAGTGACCCCACCATGGCACACGTCATATCCCCTTGTCCATCCTGGTAGACCTGAGCACCCTAACTCCACTCTTGCTAGGGGGGATATCACTGCTGTGTTGATTCTCTGTGACCCCTGAATCCTAAACCTCAATGGGAGAACATCGTCTCCATACAATATCCAGTCTAGTGGCATACCCATGCCACCTCCTCCAATCAGCGCTTGCCAGAGAATGCTAATCATCCTACACCCTCATACGCAACCAACATGCCAAAACAACCAATGGAGTCTTCTCACAAACCACCTGGCCACTAGCATCAACTGGAACTCCCCTAAGGAATGCATGCGCTCAGGCACGAGGTTGACTACCTCATCAATGCCATAGTCATCCCACATGTTTGATATCAGATAGGAAGCCCCACCTGGATCCCAATGCCAACCTGAGCCTTCAACACCCTCAATGTCTGAGAGCTCCCACTAAGCTTTACTCCGGACTATGACCATCTCCATGAGCCTAGCCCACTCCACTGGGTACCAACTCAGAATCTCTCGCCATCTAACCCCAAGAGAGTGATCGAATGCACAAACCCTAGCACATAGAACAAGCCTTCCATCCTGCGAGTGTTGCACCCTGCGCAACTCATGTCGCCTCAACTCACCATCCTGGTCAACACATAAAATTTGTCGGGGAGTCTTTGCATCTCTCTCTCTGTGGTGTAAAGGTAGTCTAGCAATGTTGCAGGCCCCATCTATATAAGCCCAGAGAGAGCTATTATCTGGAAGTACTGCAACTCTGTTGACAGTTTGTGCATTTAACAACTTGGTGGGCCCCAAAGAAGACTGCTCGTCCTCCTCCACCATGGGCTCAACATGAGTCACGAACTGCCCCTCCATGACTAGCTCACGCCCCTCTATGTGTTCTCCATGTTGTTGTAGGTGGTTGTCATCCCGCAACTCTATCGTAGATCTGGGTGCCTCTGTACCTATTGGCTCCTCATCAAGGGTGGTGATGTCTCTCGGCACCTCATCACCCTGTCGTGCATTGCTATCACCTGAAAACTCAGTCACGACCCCAGAGATCTCAACAACGGATGTCACCTTCTCAATGGTGGACATGTCTGTGTGATCTGATAATCACCCTATGAGTGACCTCAGTTAAAGATTTATTAAATGAAGGTATTACAGACTCATGTGCCGGTGTGTGTGTCTATGTTATTTAAGCAATGGATCGATCAGATTGCCAATACACAGACAATTGACTGGAAAGACAACAGAGAAATACAGTAAGCAAATACAAGAACACAAGAAATTAATAAGGAGTTCACCCTATTCTCTAGGGCTACATCTCTGGTCTAGCTTCAGTGGTGGCCTTATTTTATTGTGTTTCAAGCAGAGAATTACAACGCAGGAGCTCAATATGAGTCACCTAAAACATATTTGCTTGGCAGGGTGGTTCTTGGATTCCCCAAGCCACTGGAGTGCACAGACCCGTTTCCCTACCAGCTCTGTGACCTTCTGGTCTACAATGGAAAGAGCCCAATGTGGTGCTCAGTGCAGATAGACCCTCTCTGGGATGGTTTGAATCCCTCAAGGTCTCGGGTGCTTGACGCTGCCTTTGGTCTGCTCGACCCTCTGCCCTCTTCTGCTTTTGCTTCACTGTATTTTCCCTTGTGTTCCGTCCTCCTCTCGGGATTTTGGTTCCTCTGTCTCTCTCTCTGACTGATTGTGCATTTTGTCTTTATTCATGGCTTTAAGCCATTTGTTTCCATGTATATTCAGTTCCTCTTCCGCCTCTGTCGAATTGCCTTCTGCAGCTGCGCTTGGAGTTCCCTGTTCGGTGTCATCATCAAGCTCACAGGGAGTGGCCACATGTCCTCTTGTAACATGCCAGCCTGCTTTGTTGGTTCAGTTCTTCGGTTACATCGTGGATGAAGTCTTCCTCCATCGTGGCGGTCAAAACGGACTTCAAATCCTTCTAAATTGCGGCTCATTCCTTTGTCGATTTTGCTTCCCCCATCGGGCGCGATCTCAGCCGTCCGATTTGGGGCCTCCAGATCCGACGCCATACGCACGTTTCGCACGGTTGACTAGCTCGACCATTAACGTGCGATCAACGACGGTTTTCTCTCTCGTCCACTTGCCACGCGTCGATCGTTGAGTGGAATCGCTCCAATTTCTCCAAAACTGCTTACCGTTTGAGGGCGCTTTGGAGCGTGGGTCCCGCCTTGTCCTTTAGCACTTTTTTGCTTTTCACCCGTGGTTCTCCGGATCCCCACGCGTTCGAGTGCTCGTGGCTTCTCCATTTTGGCCCTTTTCGCCTAAGCGCTAATCGCGCATCAAAATCCCCCTCTGTTTCCCGATCCAGGGCTCCCATGGGTTAATTCGGCCTCCCGCGCAGTCTCCATGGGCCTCGGTAAGCGCGCTTTGACAGGGGTCCTCGTCATTCCACGTTGGCTACCATTGCCACTGGTTCAGGGTGTTTTTGATCGCTGTTTTGGAATTTTTTAAAGTTTGTCTCGACCTGGTATAGCCATGGCTTTGTTTAATCATTCTTTATGGATCCAATTCGGATCACGGCCTTCCCACTGAAAAGCTTTTGGACTACCAAAAGTTGGTTTTCTTTCAAGCATTAACTAAGTGAGGGTATTGCTGACTTGCCCAATCTCAATCCATTTTTCATTACTTGGCTTCGAACCTTTGAGTCCAATTCTGAGGTACTCAACATCTCCTCTGCGCGTCGTCCTCACCTTCTTGTCCAAGACTGTGTCTTCCTGCAACTCATTCAGATATTCAGGTAGCAGGTCATCAATAGAAGGCAATTGACTTTGCTCTTCAAGATCTTTAATCATTGAAGGTTCAAACAATCTCAAGCAATTTGCATTTCGACTGAGTAGATGTGCATGTAAGCTGGTAGATCAATGTGAAAAGCATTTTCACCAATCTTTTCAAGTATCCTAAAAGGTCCATACCTGATAGGCTTTAGCTTTTTACCTTCACCTTGCATCCTGTCCTTGCTAATATACAGCCAGACATGGTCTCCAACTTGAAAACTATGCTCCATCCGATGCTCTTGTCATGCCTAGCCTTGTATTTGGCTTGACTCTTTTCCAGTTGTTCCTGTATTGCCTGGTGGATCTCCTGGATTTGTTTAATGAATCTAGTTGCCTTGTCCACATCACTGTGTCCATCAACTGTGGTATCTTTACCAAAGACAAAATCCAAAGGAGACCTTGGTATGAAACCAAAACAGGTCTCAAAAGGAGATCTCTGTGTAGAAGAGTGTTTTGCTCT
>APFE030569518.1:77233-109614 GCA_000404065.3 Pinus taeda
AACTCGAATATGGAAAAGCTCATGTCTTTTTCTCTCATGTTCTTCATCAATAACAGATTGAACACAATTACTAGTAGATGCTTCAGAATTCTTACCTTTTATACCTGTGGCTGCAATGATTGTTTCATCTCCCAAGTCTGACCCCAAATATTTCTGAATAGCTGCAACAATCTTCTTCTTCTTGCCCTCGGACTTCTTAGGTCCAGCTCTGGATGCAGAATCCAACAGTGCTCATCATCATGCCCCTCCTTTTTAGAGTGAGTGCATGAAGCTTTGCCTTGTTGTGCAGTGTTAGCCTTCCTTGCTTTCCAATTCTGCTTTCTTTTCTCCTTGCTCTTGCTTACAGTGGGTTGGGATGGTCCCCCAACTTCTGGATTTCCATTCTTTCCTCTAGCTTCTAGAGGAGTAGCTTGTACAGATACCTCATCTATACTAGTGGGATTAAACATGAGGATGGTATGCCTCATGTAGTTGTGTAGACCACCAATGTACTTCAAAAGAGTCTCTGGTGAGTTTAATGAGATCCCTAGAATCAATGCTTTCTTTCTACATTCTTGAGTGTACCCTTGCACACTTTGCCTTTTCAACTGCCGAAGAGTTTGCCAACTCATCATGGCTTGTTGCATGTAGGCTAATGGATAGAACTGCTTCTTGATTGCAGAAACAAAGTCACTCCATATAGAGATAGTCTTACCATGTCTTTTTATGTCAGCTTGAGTTCTGCCTTCCCACCAAACCAAGGTAATGCCTCCTAGGCGTAGGCTTGCCAACTGAATTTTGCTCTTGTCTGAGTCAATGTTTGGCACTTTGCAATACACATCAATTTGTCTAATCCAATTATCCAACTTTTCAACATTTAGCTCTCCATCATATATAGGCAAATCAAATTTAACATAGCTTAATCAAAGATGCTTTCTTATTATGCACAGGGTTATTAGGAGGTGTGAGAAAGCTTTCCTCTTTCCCTTTTCCTTTTGAGTGGTCATGGGAATGAGACTCATCTTCTTCTTTATCTTGTTTAGAACCTGATGAATCTTCATCCTTATGCTTTCTAAAGTTCCTATACATTTCTTCTACCATAGACTTTATAGCTAGGAAACTCTCTATGAATTGAGGGTCTGACCCCATAGAACCTTCCTCTGACATTGCCTTCCGAGGATAGACTCTCCCAATTTTAGGTTTAGTTTCGACCAACTCTCCTCCTCCTAATTTGAGCTTTGATCTAGTGAGCATTCAACAGCGAAACCAACACAAGCTTGTCTAAACTTACAGCCTAGAGCTCTGATACCACTTGATCTGATAATCACCCTATGAGTGACCTCAGTTAAAGATTTATTAAATGAAGGTATTACAGACTCATGTGCTGGTGTGTGTGTCTATGTAATTTAAGCAACGGATCGATAAGATTGCCAATACACAAACAATTGAATGGAAAGACAACAGAGAAATACAGTAAGCAAATACAAGAACACAAGAAATTAATAAGGAGTTCACCCTATTCTCCAGGGCTACATTTTCAGTCTAGCTTCAATGGTGGCCTTATTTTATTGTGTTTCAAGCAGAGAATTACAATGCAGGAGCTCAATATGAGTCACTTGAAATAGATTTGCTTGGCAGGGTGGTTCTTGGATTCCCCAAACCACTGGAGTACACAGACTCGTTTGCCTACCATTTCTGTGACCTTCTGGTCTACAATGGAAAGAGCTCAATGTGGTGCTCAGTCCGGACAGATCCTCTCTGGGATGGCTTGAATCCCTCAAGCTCTCGGGTGCTCGACGCTGCCTTTGGTCAGCTCGGCACTCTGCTCTCTTTTTCTTTTGCTTCACTGTCTTTTCCCTTGTGTTCCATCCTCCTCTCGGGATGCTGGTTCCTCTTTCTCTCTCTCTGACTGATTGCTTATTTTGTCTCTGTTCATGGCTTTAAGCCATTCGTTTCCATGTCTGTTTAGTTCCTCTTCCACCTCCGTCGAATCGTCTTTTGCATCTGCGCTTGGAGTTCCCTGTTCGGTGTCATCATCAGGCTCACAGGGAGTGGTTACATGTCCTCCTGTAACACGCCAGCCTGATTCGTTGGTTTAGTTCTTCAGTTACATCGTGGATGAATCTTCCTCCATCGTGGCGGTCAAAACGGACTTCAAATCCTTCTAAATCGCGGCTCATTCTTTCGTCTATTCGACTTCCCCCATCGGGCGCGATCTCAGCCGTCCGATCTGGGGTGTCATGCCCCCAATTCTTTTTTTGTTAAATTGTCCGGGTGTGGCACCGCCTAAGTAATTAACATGTTCCATTGTTATCTTACTTTACAAACTACACCTTAACATTCATCTTTATTCATGAATAACATAACATTAATGTGCGGAATCCATTAACATTATAACATCAACAATATAGAACAATAGGAGAACACATTCATATGAACAACAATATTTTGTTATATAAGTTTGAGAAAGTTTACAATGATTGGGAGCTAGACTCCACCGGCGTTACAAAGTCGGGCGCCCACCCGTGCACGGCCGCATGGTGGTCTCACCCTCCAACCCAACATACAACACGCGAGTTCTTGTCAAGGCGGGCGGGCGTGCCCGTGCACGATCCTCACCCGAGTTACAACCAAAACCCGTTCAAAACTTTGGCGGGCAGGCGCCCTCACACGCCCACCACCCGCACCCTCAATCGAACAACCTTTGTGCCAAGACTTGTATAACCATGCCCGGTGGGCGGGCGCATGAATTGCGCCTCGCTGTGACTATACTCCTTTGCTCGCACCTTTACTTGCTGATCGAAGACCGAAGTGCGATGGTTCAAATGGCAACTCCATCGCATGTATATATATGCACCTTCGCGTGGAGGTCGCGCCCTCGACCAACCCTCCATTCTTCTCCCAACCGCCGCGTCTATGCAATCATTCAAGGCCTTTGTAGGTCGGCCCGCCCATGGCGCGGGACCACCCCTCAATCCGTCTTCTGTTTGCCTTCGCTCCTCGGTTGGCTTGACATGACGAGCTCCCCAACTCGCTCGTATAAAAGTGTGGAACGCCAACCTACTCGCACATATAACATACGCCTCATTCCTTGGTCGCTCCTTCGCATATTTTCGTGACTTGGCTACTTCGCACGGTGAGAAGGCGCGCTTGGTTGGTGAGCCAACTGCACAGCGTTACATCCTCCCCCACTCGAAATCGTTGTCGCCCTCGACAATCCCGACCTCCTTAGTAGTTTCTTGTCATATTTCTCAATCTTTTTCTTCCACCTTCAAAGTGAGTACTCCAATTCCTAGCTTTCCTCCTCCGGTGCATTCTTCCATCTGACAAGAAATTCCCGTTTCATGTGGCAACCAATCCCTGTAGTTCTGAAGCTCAAAATCTTCTCCAACTCCAAATCTGGCTTGTCCACAATCCCGGCTAATCCTCTCGGTGGTTCAGCTCTCTCTGGATGATCAGCGTCAAGTCTGCATCTCTTCAACTGACTCATGTGAAAAACCGGATGCTTCATGTGCATATGGTACAGAAACTCCAACTCATAAGCAACTTCCCCCACTCTCTTCTTCACGTGAAATGGTCCCTCATACTTCCGTGTCAGTTTGCTCGCAGTCCCCTTAAGTGGCTGGAACTGCTCCTCGGTAATCCTGAGAAACACCATATCTCCCACACTGAAGTGTACATCCCGTCTTCCTCTATCAGCCCATTTCTTCATTCTCCTTGCAGCTTTGTGCAAGCGCAACTGTGCCAGCTCCAAGGTCTCATCCCAAGCCTTCATGAACTTTTTCGCATGAGGACTCCTCAAAAAACCTCCTATCACTATGGTATGCGATGTAACCGACATCTGTCCATTCACCAACTCAAATGGACTGTACCCCGTCGCAGAACTCTTTTGAATGTTGTAGCTAAACTGAGCAACATCCAAGAGTTCAGGTCAATTCTTCTTATCAGCCGTCACATAATGTCTCAAGTAATCCTCCCGCAATGTGTTGATCCTCTTGTTCTGCCCATTTGTCCGCGGATGGTAACTCGAACTCATCAACGATTCTGTCCCAACTAACTTGAACAATGTGGTCCAAAATCTGCCTGTAAATCGTGGATCTCGACCCGACACGATGCTTAATGGCATCCCCCAATACTTCACTATGTTCTTAAAGAACAACCCCACAGTCTGCTCGGCTCCACAAGGCATCTTTGTTGGAACAAAGACAACATACTGGGAAAAACGATCAACCACGACCATGATCTCGTTATACCCCTGAACCTGTGGCAACTGAGAAATGAAGTCCATCGAAACACTCATCCATGGCCTCTCAGGAATCGGTAAAGGCTGCAACAGTCCTCCTTGCCTCTAATTATCCGATTTGTCCTACTGAAAAATAATGCACGTATGTACATACTCCTCTACATCCTCTCGTATCTTCTCCCAAAAGAACTCTCTCTCTAACAATGCCAAAGAACGACGCTGCCCTGGGTGGCCAGCCCACGGTGAGTCGTGGCACTCCTTCAAAAGGTGTCTCCTAAGTCCAGATGACTTTGGAACATAGAGTCGGTTTCGAAAGAACAAGAACCTGTCTTGTAGAAAGAACTTTCGTGTCTTCCCTTCCTTTATCTGCTTCACTATATTCTGCGCCAAAGTATCAGTTTCAACACTTTTCTTGAGCTTATTTTGCATCTCTTCTGACATCTGAATTCGACTCCTACTCCTCTCTGCCCGGTCTTCTCCTTCCAATGCTGCAAGTTGTCCCTTCCTGCTAAGGGCATCTGCTACCGCATTGTGCCTTCCCGGTCTATACTCGATAGTCATGTTGAATTCTGCCAAGAAGTCCTACCAACGAGCTTGCTTCGCAGAAAGCTTCGGTTGTGATGCAAAATAACTTGCTGCAATGTTGTCAGTCTTGACAACAAACGACTTCCCAATTAGGTAATGCCTCCACACATGGAGATAGTGAATGATTGCAGTCATCTCCTTCTCATGAACCGGATACCTTCGTTCTCTATCTTGCAACTTCCAACTCTCATACGCCACCAGATGCCCATCCTGCATAAGAACCCCTCCTATGGCAAAATATGAAGCATCAGTGTGTACCTCAAACGGTCTCTCGAAGTCAGGCAACTTCAGTATCGGTGCTGTAACCATCCTCCTCTTCAAGTCATCAAATGCCTTCTGACATTTATCCGTCCAACTCCATTTCTTGTCTTTCTTCAATAGGTCTGTTAGTGATGATGTTACCTTGGAGTACCCCTCTACAAACTTCCGTTGGTAGTTGGTCATGCCCAAAAACACCCTCATCTCATGGACATTCTTCGGTTCAACCCAGTTCTCGATCGCTTTCACTCTGCCTGGCTGCATCCGTATGTATCCTTGACCAACTATATGCCCAAGGAATGGAATCTTGGTCTGAGCGAACACACACTTAAACTTCTTCAAGAACAACTGATTTTCCCTCAGTGCCTCGAACACCATTGCCAAGTGCTTCTTATGATCCTCCATGTTGTCACTATACACCACTATATCGTCCGAGTACACTACTACGAACGAATCCAAGTATGGTCATAGGACATCATTTATCAAAGTGAAAAACGTAGTAGGAGCATTACACAACCTGAATGGCATAACAAGGAACTCAAAGCTACCATACCTTATTATTATCGCGGTCTTCTTCTTGTCTCCTTCAGCTATCCGCACCTGATAATACCCATGCCTCAAGTCCAACTTGGAAAACACTCGGGCTTTCGCAAGCTTGTCAAAGCAATCAGCAGCGAATGGCAAAGGATATCTGTTCCTTACCGTTTGCTTGTTCAATGCACAGTAATCACACCACATCCATAGCTCATTCGAATCCTTCTTCCACTGGAACAATACCGAAGCTCAATAGGGGGACCTTGAAGGTCTGATGAAACCTGCATTAGCTAACTCCTTTAGTCGTCGTTTCAATTCCTCCAACTCAAGTCCCGACAACCGATAAGGTGCTTTAGTCAGGGGTTGCTTTTCTGGCTCAGGCTCAATGCTATGGTTCACTGCACGCCTTGGTGGAAGTTTCTTTGGTAGCTCATTAGGCATCAAATCCACATATTTGGTCAGCACCTCAGAAATCTCGGCTGGAACAGGCGTCCCCACTCTATCACCTTCGACTCCCTTGAACATCACAGCATATGTCTCCATATCTGACTCCTTCATAGCCTTCTCCAAACTCAGTGCAGAAACATACTGCACCTTGACTTCCCTCCTTTGCCTATGAGTGCGCAAAGTCCAAGTTTGTGACTGTCCTACCAGTACCACCTCATCAAAGAAGGGGACAACAATTGCCTTGTTGCCCTTCAAGAAATCTTGTCCTAGTATCGTATCGAAGTCGTTCATCTCCATCACTGTGAAGTCCTACTGACCCTTCCAGTCTTTTATTTGCACAGGCACTTCGTGTGCCAAACCTGCCACTTTAGTCTAGAGTTCACTGCCTTGACTTCCACATTTGATGGGAAGATCATCAGTCCAACTTCTCTTGCCAACCGTGTCGTCATGAAGTTATGAGTGGCCCCCGTGTCCACCAGAGCTTGAATGGTCTTGCCATGAACCATCAAGTCCACAAAACCCAGACTGTTAATTCACTATTTCTCCATAACTTTTCTCTGCATACATGTCTGTTCTCTGCTTCCGTCAAGCTTCTTCAACCCTGAATCAACTTCACCTGTCATGAGCAACCTCGCTCTGATACCAACTGTCACGCCCCCAATTCTTTTTTCGTTAAATTGGCTGGGTGCGGCACCGCCTAAGTAATTAACATGTTCCATTGTTATCTTACTTTACGAACTACGCCTTAACATTCATCTTTATTCATGAATAACATAACATTAATGTGCGGAATCCATTAACATTATAACATCAACAATATAGAACAGCAGGAGAACACATTCATATGAACAACAATCTTTTGTTATATAAGTTTGAGAAAGTTTACAATGACTGGGAGCTAGGCTCCACCGGCGTTGCAAAGTCGAGTGCTCACCTGTGTACGGCCGCACGGTGGTCTCACCCTCCAACCCAACATACAACACACGAGTTCTTGTCAAGGCAGGCGGGCGTGCCTGTGCACGACCCTCACCCGAGTTACAACCAAAACCCGTTCAAAACTTTGGCGGGCAGGCGCCCTCACACGCCCACCACCCGTGCCTTCCACTGAATAACCTTCGTGCCAAGAATGTAATATGAATGCAATTGGGTTTGGTTATTGCTTGAAGTGTTAGAATTCTCTCAAATTCCTATTGAAAAGTGGATTTAAACTTGCTTTATTATTTATAAGGTCCCTTTTTAGTCCAAGTCATCATGTAAGATGAGATTTTCTTTTCAATATACGTTATAGTTATTTGACCAAGTTACTTGAAAACTTTTCAAAAATGGTTCAACACTAATTGTTAAATCTTTGAGATTACGTAAATAGTGATTGTACATAATTGCACCAAATCATTGACTAGTTTTGGGTTAGTAATAAAAACAATTAAATATGTTTGATCTTTCAGAGGTAATATAAAATATATATGTCCATAGCATCACTGGGTTGAACCATACTTCATAGTTAAGCTAGAATTAGAAAATCTTAAATATCAAACAAAACTTACATAAACAAAACAATGTTTTTATATTAATGACAAAAAATTAACAAAAATATATATAATAAAATATTTAAATACAGGATAAAACATTTTTTAAAACTAAACCTGTAATAAAAAAATAGTCACCTTTTAAAACTAAACTGTCATTAAAAAGAATATATATATTAACAAGTAAGAGTGCTCATCAAATTTATACCTTGCATGAAGGCATAGGATGTGATTAAAATAGGGAAGAGATAAAGGGATATCTCTGTGATGTAAGATGGGAAAATGGATCCATCTAAAATAAAAAAAGGTTTACAAGATTATGAGTTTTAAAAGAAAAAAAACTATTACTATTATTATTCATGCCTTTTTTTTATTACTATTATCTATGCATTTTTTTTTGAATTTTGGCATTTATATTTATTTTTCTAGTTGTCGTATGTTTTTTTCCAATTTCCAATTCATATGTTTTAATTTCCATTTTAGAAGCCACCTCTACATTATGTTTTTAATTTTAATTTTATATTGTTATTTTTAAATCTGTTTGTTTCGATTGGACTTACCTGCTTTTAATCAAGTGTGCATTATCTTCTGCTTAGTTCTCTTACACCTGGGTTGTTCTCGTCCACTGCTTCATGTAACATGCATCGATGTCGTGAAATCGTTATGACATGAGAGTTTTAAGAAATTATTCGAACGAATTTTCTTTCTCGACAACATTCTTCCTTATTGATGATTGCAACCCTGTGTTTGGTATGTTCTGAAATGTAAATTTCTTTAGTGTGTTCGATGTATCCAACAATACGAAATTCAGACAACAGTCCGCTATAAAAATTTAGTTTATTGTGTTTCCATTGGTCTAATTTCCCTGTTGCTGTGCATTTTTCAAAGAGGATTTTAGAAATATTAATTATTGTTTCCTATCTAAAAAGATAGCTATATGGACGCTAGGAAATGTAATGCGCATTTGATGTATTTCTCGTTATTTTGCAGGTGATTGTAGAGACTGTGTCCGAAATAGGAGATCCTAAAGATGCGATCTTGGATGCGGTTGAGAAATTTAAAATTGACCTTCTTATCACAGGAAGCCATGGCTACGGAATGCTAAAGAGGTAAGATCAACTTCCTAACCTTGTTTTGTAGTTGAATCAAAAACTTGAAAACAAAAAGCACTAAATCAATATTACAAAGGAAGTTCTGGGTTTTATAAGAAAAAACCTATCGAATCTGAACTTGTTTTTTTTAGCGATGGTTACTCTTAAATAGTAATAATAATAATATTTAAAATTTAATAGTATTTTAATAATAATATTTAAAATCTAACTTAATTTTAAGGTTATTGTCAAACTAAATATTAAATTGGTATATGTTTAATGGAGGTAGTTAAATTGGTATATGTTTAATGGAGGTAGTTTAATTAGTGATTGCTTTATAATTGTTATAAAGTATTGTGTAAGCCAGAAGATTCAGAGTTTAAATTCTTCTTTGATTAAATCAACAATTTTTTTGATTAAATCAACAATTTTTTTGATTAAATCAACAATTTTTTTTAATTAAATTAATGTATAAATTTTTTTGTTCGTAAAATAAAAAATATTTTCAAAATTATTCAACTATCAAAATCTAACAAATATACATATTCTATCCATATAAATTTAAACATATAACCTTTTTCTTAAAAGCAAATATTCTTAACTGTACTTTTATATCTCAAATTAAGATATGAAAATTGCCTTTTGACACATCCAATATAATACAATAGTTTTCAAGAAACTGTATCTCATGCAAATTCAACTAAATGGAAATTGGATTAGATTTGTTTAGATTTGTTAATGAGTAGAATAAGACAGTAGGAAAAACGCATGCTTACTAGATCTTTACAATAACTACAAGTATACATGAAATGGATAGTAACTAGTTCATTGAATAGGGCTTCTCTAGACACCTCTTTTCTGAGAAATTTTCTGATAATTTGATATTTTATCTAGGATTGTAAAACCATTAATCACTCCTATTATGAGTAAACCCATTTTACAGAGTTGACTTGAATAATAGAAAAATCAAATGAAAAGTTGATTGTTTTTTTTCTGAGTAGATGATAAAAGCGTAAGGTGGATATATTTCCATCAATCAAATTCTTGCACGCACCAGATATCTCTGCCGAAGTTTTCCTCTTTTGTTGTAGCATGTAGGAGAATGATATGGAAAACTTATGTATGACATGCTAGTTGGTCCTATATTCCATTAAGAGTAGTTTTTTGTTGGGTTAAAATAAACACTTCTCTTTGGAGTATGTATATTTGTTTCATAATATTGATTCATTTGACTTCAAAGTTTCAACCTTGTCCTTGAAAAATACTTGGACAAAATTAATGAACTTTGTTATTACTGTAGTTATAGTTTAACCCGGTCCAGTCATTACAGCGATGTTCTTATCTTTACAATTATGAGCCTTCTAAATGTCCCATCTATTTTGTAATTCGTTGTCTTCTTGTTTGTTTCGGTTAGTTAGCTTTGGTTTTTTAACTTTTTTTTTTAATTATTTTTATGTCAAAGGCAACCCAAAAAAAATGTGAAAACCCTCTAAATGTCCTATCTATTTTTTAATACACTATCTTCTGGTCCTTTTATGTTATTTTTTTTTAAATTAATAATGTTAAGGTCAACCGGAAAAACTGTCAAAGCAAACATATGATACAATTACCTATATAACATGCTAAACACAAAATATGCTAATGTGCATTTTATAGTGATATCAAAATGGTAGCATGATAGCATTTTTGATGTATTGGTTTCAAGTGCTGAGCCCTGACTTCCTGGTTTATGGATTTTTATATTGCAGGGCCTTTTTGGGAAGTGTGAGCAATTATTGTGTTCAGCATGCAAAATGCCCTGTTCTTGTCACCAAGAAGCCCTCCTAAAGTTGTAGAAGTTGTACAATAAATAATTATAATGCTACAGGTTAACCTGCAAAAGTTTTAGTAGGTTTTGAAGTTTCCATCTCCAAGTGTATATAAAGTTTATTTTTTTAAGCTGGAGACCATGTGGTTAAAAATCTTCGATGAGAACAGTGCAATATAACCAGATATGGCATCCTCCCATGTTATGTATTGACATGTAAAGGTTTTACTGGGTATTAAAACTTCCATCTCCTGAGTGTGTATAGAGTTTGTTTTTTAGTTGGATGGGAGCAATGGATTTTAACTAGATATTGCACCCTACTACCAATAATGAATATTGAGAACTTATTTTTAATAATTTAATTTTCTCAATTATTTTCAGAGTTGGTGGTAACTTGTTTTTAATAATTTAATTTTCTCAATTATTTTGCAAGTTGGTAATATATGTTATAAAAGCTTAAATTTGATTTTTTTTTTTCTCCTTAAAGTTCTTGAGAAGAAGTTAATGCTATTATCAGAAGAAGTTGTTTACTGTCAGTTTTTTTGGTTGAAGGATGGAAATATGATGTGCGATCTTTTCTTTTTGTTTGAATATGGAAAAATATGATATTTCCATATATGTAAGCGAACAATACCACCTTGTTTATATACATTTATACACAGTTTTTCCGAAAATGGAAACTGTTGAAAATCCATAGAAACATATCCCTAAAACACCAAAAAAATAGACTAGGAATGACTGTCAGAAAAACTAAAGAAAATACGAATTGGAATGAAATATATTTGGAGGTTAATTAGTTCCTTATATTTCTGAATGTTTGCCAGGTTGTTGTGGTGTGTAACTTTAGAAATTGGATAGATGTTTGATTGTTCACTAATTCTAATGTACTAATTCTTGATTTAGTTGTAACCGTCTGACTCAAACTTAACAAGAAGTAATCCCTAACGTTTAAGGTATTTTTATTTTAAATGTATATTATGATCGTCATTTATTCTGAAGTTTGAATTTCCGTTGATGTGTTTTTATCGACGTATTGTTCAATTTCCAAGCCATAATTAAAAAAAATGCTTATTGTAAATAAAAAACAGTGAGGCCATTAAGTCTACGTTATTACAGTCAGGGTTACAAGGGCAGCAAAGAAGTTAGAATAAACTTTAGCAGAGATATTAAGCATTGTCAATACACAAAAACAAGGTCTGGAACGAGGTTGGAATTCACTTTACCAGAGATGCTCAGTATCATTAATACACACAAAAAAAAGGGGCTGCAATAAGGTTGGAATAAGCTCATTTATACACCAAAAGTGGCTGCAATGAGGTCGGAATGCTCTTTCGAAAGGATGCTCAGCATCATTTACAAAACCAAAAAATTCCTTTCCTATCATTTATGTACACACATAACTTAGATAACTTATCAAATGGCATATGTGAGAAAAGGAATTTATCAATAGATAGGATACCAACAACTATAAATAACTAGCAGCAGCAAATTATAGCCCATTTTCTTTGGCTTCATTGGCTTTTCCACGTGGGATAATTAAATTTTACATAATACTCTCTTAACAAAAAGAACCTCCAATTTATTAACATAAAATTTATATTAATATATATTTAGTTAACGAAAGATAAAATTATAAATGAATTAAAATTTTTTAATTACAAGTTATATAAATTACAATTATTTAACATAAAAGTGACTTAACTTTAAACATGGTGAGATCCCTCCTTTGGGTTGCTTTTTCTTAAGAATAATGGTTAAATTATACAAATTACAATTATTTAACGTAAAGTGGGTTAACTTTAAACATTGTGACACACCCTCTCCTTGCATTGCTTTTCCCTAGAAGTAATTGTTATGTTGGATGTTGAAGTGTTTCAAAGCCTTGTTGTATATCATTTTTCAATGGAAAATTCTTTCATTGAATTAGGTATCTTGATAGTACCTTTGTCAACTTCTCTCAAGTTGCCAAAAGGTGGTGTAAAATTAGAATGTCCATTATCTAGGATTATTTGGAATTTTATCATTTTGCCTTAGCACTTGTTAGCTTTGGGTTGATCCAAATGTGATTACACCATATGCAAGAGGTGCCTTCATGTGATGTGGGGTGCACGGTGAAAACCTAGCCCCTTCGTTGTATTTAAACCTTTTCGTTCATGACATTTGGAGAGCTTTATATGGGTGGTTGCTTGACATTGGAGCTGGTACTAGAGTGCCAAACTCGATGATGAAGTGATTTTCTTGTGTAAAATTGGTATCTTCTACATGGTATGCGTGTTGAGGAAGATGGTTTTCCTGCGTGGGTGTCAAATCTACCTTGGTAGAGTAGAGAAGTTTTAGGCACTAAGAGGAAGGCCACTTAGCCTAGGCGTGCCTTATGAAAATGAGTGCTTGACACAAGCACTGCTTAAGGGCACTTTGCTTGGGATTGTATGTGGACCCAAGACATATGTTGCAAAGGAGTGTTGGAGCATTAGATGCTTGTTTTGGAAAGTGAGGAGCTTTATGATGAGGAGCACTTGACACTGAGTTGATGCTTGAAGAGTGCATCACTGGAGTTTTCCCTACACGCATGTCCACCTTTGAGTGTTTCACTTGGAGACCTTATCCCAATGATTAGATTAGATGTTTTGTCAACCTAGTCCACTCTGTTCCAAAAAAAATTATGCCTTATGGTGTGACGTCACTTAAAGAAGTCAATATGACTATTAGTAGATGAGGAATAACAATCTACTAAAAGATTCCCCCTAAATTTACAATTGGGAGCAATATAAAGGCAAGTGTTATAAAATTCAGATCACCTTGCCCATTGTCCTATTTTTGTGTCTTTTCAGGGTCTTATAACATTGCAGCAACTTGGCTCCCACTTTTGGGCAATCTCACCAATATCTCTTCTTTCCCTTTTAGTTCCATTGTAGATATAACTTTTATTTTTGATAGGCAAGAGTCTACAACCACATTGTTTAACCACTCCTTATGTTGATTTTTTTTTAGGTGAAAACATTGTAATTTGACTGCCCACTAAGCTTGCTCAAATTTTCACTTGAAAATAAAGACTTCCAATTTGGTGGTCTTTCCAAATAATGAAACATTGCCCTAGCAGCTATTACACTTTTCTAGAGCATGCATAAAATCCAACATTTCCTTATCATAGATTAAAGCATTTTCTCCTTGTCAGTTAACGTCCTACTTTCAAAGGCAATTGACCACTAAAATTTCAGGAGGACAAGACCTATGGATGCTAGATGCATCACATTCAACTGCAAAGGTATGTGAGAAATTTGAAAGTGGGAGCACATTGATGGAAGTTAATTACCTTCATTTTATTGAACAACATTATTTGTTGCTTTTGTCCATTTGAATTAGTCCTCCTTTGTAAAATTACTGTGAGGTGCATGAAGCCTCCACTTCCCTTAATAAGTCCTTTGTAGAAGCCACAAAGCTCATTGAACCCTCTAATCTTATCACATTCTTTGAAGTGAGCCAATCAACACTTGCTTGATCTTAGTTGCGCCAAAACTAATTTCATCCCTAATTTTGATGTGTACCAAGCACACAAGTTCACTCTTTCAAATTCACATTGTGATTCTTTTTTCAAAAAGAGACCCAAGTCTAGAAATTCTAAAACAATTTCCAATGATGCAAAATGATCCTCGACATTATTGTCATAAATCAGAATATTATGAAAGAAGACCAAAATAAAGTTTCTTAAATGTGGTTTGAAGATTTGTTTTATTGAACAACATTATTTGTTGCTTTTGTCCATTTGAATTAGTCCTCCTTTGTAAAATTACTGTGAGGTGCATGAAGCCTCCACTTCCCTTAATAAGTCCTTTGTAGAAGCCACAAAGCTCATTGAACCCTCTAATCTTATCACATTCTTTGAAGTGAGCCAATCAACACTTGCTTGATCTTAGTTGTGCCAAAACTAATTTCATCCCTAATTTTGATGTGTACCAAGCACACAAGCTCACTCTTTCAAATTCACATTGTGATTCTTTTTTCAAAAAGAGACCCAAGTCTGAAATTCTAAAACAATTTCCAATGATGCAAATGATCCTCGACATTATTGTCATAAACGAGAATATTATGGAAGGAGACCAAAATAAAGTTTCTTAAATATGGTTTGAAGATTTGTTTCATCATACCTTGGAATTTGGTTGATGTATTGGTTAATTCAAAAGGCATCACATGCAACTTGTAATGAGCATGATAAGCTTTAAAGGTTGTTCTAGGTTGGTCACATTTCACCCGTGTTACTTGAAGATGTCTTTGTAAACATTGTTAGGTCATATAATTCTACTCAAAATTCATGTATACATGAAATGGAGAATGTATTTTAGTTGGTACTCTTATTTAAATATCCAAGAAGAGATGTAAATGGAATTTTACTAGGCACTATATAACCCATGTCCTATAATTGTTGCACTATTGTCTCTCTCTTAATCTCAAATAACTTTATCCCTCTGGGAGAAACAATATTGAGTTTGAACGCAAGTTTCAATGCAATGATCTATTATTTTATGTTCTCAAGTGGCATTGGATGGGTTAGATTCTTCAAGACATCTACATATACATCCACCAATTGTTGTACTTCTCTTTTTATTATTGGTTTATATGCCATTACCTTGGAATGCAATACTTTCATGGAATTACAATATACAACAAACCATAGGTTACCCTTAGCAAGCTAACTTGTCATTTTCTTTATGGAAATTAACTTGTTTTCACTAGCTTGCAACCCTTGACATGATAAATTATTTCCTTCAAATTTGATTATGAATTATTTTACATCTCCTCCAAATTCATGTGAAGTTTGCACAAAGTCCTCAATCACTGTGCTCTTAGGGCCACAATGGCCCTTGCAAAAAATACACCACAAGTGAAAAAACTTATCTCATAAATGTGTAGCTATAAATTTTTTGTTTAACCACCCCTTCACAATCCATCATAATGTCATTGGTCATTTCCATTTGGAAAATTGGCACCGTGTTGTCAATAATATTGATACTAGTTTGGAATCTACAAAATTATGAGTGTTTCTAGAATCTATAATTGCAACCATAACCACCCATTAATTGTAATGTATCTAGGGAGGATAATATGATATGTCTAGGGGGAAAAGGATTGTAATGTGGTCATAATAAGGGAATAGACCCACTAATATGTAATTAAAAGAAAAGAATATAATAATAAAGGATAGTTAACATGAGGCCCCTAGGAATATTCATGTGAAAGTATAAATACACAAAGTATCATTGTATTGGATATGTGTTGGATTGTATTGCCTTGAAGAAAGCATGACTTGTGGAGTGATTCCTTTCATAATGAGTATTTTTTGGTGTTATCTTACTTTTAAGGGTTCTATCTATATTCTTGTATTGTCATGGTGAATGTCTTGGATGTATTTTGGTGTTTAAGGGTTTACTTTTTTTTAGAGGAGTTCAGAGCTTGGGTTGGATTATCTAAATTCTACACATAAACTTTAAAAATAATCTCGAATGTTGTCATCGTTTTATTTTTTCCCGTTGTAAAAAAAAAAACTATGATACCAGTTGTAGTAAAACTTCAAAGGTATAAGAACAATCCAACATAAAACTTAAAAAATAAATCCTTAAACGTGAAAATATATTTAATGCACTCACCATGACAACACAAGAATATAGAGAGAAGAACCGTTAATGTAAGGTAACAACATTAAATACTCTTTATGGATGGAATCACTCCACAAGGCATGCTTGCTACAAAACAACACAATCCAACATATATTCAATATCAACGATACTTGTGTATTTATACTTTTCCATTAGTATTCCTAGGGGTCTTATGTGAACTACCCATTATCATCATATTTTTTCCTTTTAATTATGTAGTGGGTTTATTCCATTATTATGACTGCATTACATTTATTATCCCCTTGGATACCATTCTAGGTACATTATAATATATGTGATTGGATGGACCGTGATGAACATTAACGACTCCTCAACTGATAATTTAGTTAGCATTGAATGCTCTTGATTATGGATATGTAACATTATGATCTATGATGATGCTTCAATATGATCAATCTTTGTAATGATGTGATTGATCTCATATACACTTGTTAAATAACATTACTATTGGTGTTAATATGTTACTTATTTATGATGACGATGATTTATCTATATTGGTATCTTAAAATGACTAATCTATTTCAAGTAAATACATCGATGAAAATATGAAGATATGCACTCAAGGGAAGGGCTCATGACTCAATGAGGATGACCATCCTATCCTAGAGCTTAAGAAGCCATGGGTAAGGGGAAAATTGATAAAATGACATCTAAAGTTAACTTAGTAAAATGAAAAAACAAATTTCTAACTTTCTTTTACCATATTCTTAGAACTTATAGATTCACCCTCCACCTTAGTTTTTCACTTGTGTGAAAAGGAAAAGGCTAAGAGTCAAATATTAGGAAGATGTTAGATTAGGAAGGACTATAAAATAAGTTTCCTATGAATTGATGGGGTTTGTTGGCTCATGAGGAAATGTTTTGATATTTTGTCATTATTGTGCTAAAACTTGTTATTTAAATTCTATACTTGGTAGAGAAGACAAATGATTTCCTTAACCTAGTATGAGAAAGATAATGGGTTGGAAGCGTACCTAACCAATTGAGGGTACTTATGCCCATATTGTGCTTGCCTACTTGTTTCATTCTTTAGGTTCCTTCAAATTCACTA
Organism: Pinus taeda; assembly: GCA_000404065.3. Lineage (NCBI taxonomy): Eukaryota > Viridiplantae > Streptophyta > Pinopsida > Pinales > Pinaceae > Pinus > Pinus taeda. The sequence goes on from APFE030569518.1 coordinate 94,427, forward strand.
TAAATTGTGGCTACATGTACCAAGGGCAAGGGTAGTAGTAATATCCTTACAAAGGGGTCTCATAGTCAAGCGTGGTTGTGATCAATAGGGGAAAGGTTACTAGTAAGACCCCCGCACACCATACCTTGTGAGGTTTTGAGAGTGTTTTAGCCTAGGAACCTCTCCATCACATTGAGGTTGATTAATTGGGAGTCTAATATGTGATAGTATTCTAGAATAATGTGAATTACTAAGGGTGCCACTACCAAGTATGTTTCTTGACTAGTCAAGAGCATACATTGAGGGATATAGTAGTAGTGGCCTCACCCCATCGAGCATGAGCCCTAATTGGGGGGGAACACTTGTGAAGGTGGTCACATTGGTTGGATGGAAAATCAATCCTTCTTGTGATTTACCCTTATTAATTGAAGGTTGAATCATGGGATTTTGAATCACTTTTGGATGAACACTTGGAATTGAGAGAGTTAACAAGGATAAGTACTAGTTACCATGCTTTAATTGTGTATCATTTCCTGTGTTTATTGGATTCTTATAGTTGTTATCTGTTTTATGGGATCACTTGCCTCCTTATCTTGTGTACTTTTTGAATTGAATATATGCACTCAAATGGGTTAGATATGGTTTTATAGTGTTTATTATGGTGTTAAAGGGAAAAATTTGTAGTTAAGGAAATACTCAAATGATTGTTCCAAGAGACCCTTTTGTTAATACTAGAGGAATCTTGTGACTAATACTAGCTACTTTTTATTTTTTGATAGTAAGATAACTTCTCAACATTATGTTATTGTTGGACCATATACTAATTTATTTATTTTGGTGTTATATTGCCTTTCACGATGATTGTTTTTTTTTGTTGGTCTAACCCATGGGGATTTGAACTTTGAATCTCATGCTTTACATATTAATTCATAACAAGGCGATCACCAATTGAGCTACACCCCATGGGCCCTTTCATGATGATTTAGAAACAAATAAAAAAACAAAAAGATTTTTAACATTTGAGAAAAGCTAAGAGGATTGAACTTATTATTTTAGAAAATTATTTGATTTCAAAAAAAAATGTTTGAGTTTATATTGAAATTTTGATGTAGATGAGCTCAATGACACTAAGGTTATCAACAATTCAAGAAGGGGATAATATCACATACCTTTTTTCCCTATGTTATGCATTAATATTTAAAAAGAGAAAATAAAACAAAAATGGATGTATCAACCCCCTGATTATGTAAATTTTCATCCAGAAAAATAATAATTATATGGAAGGGTCATGACTTTTGGTTATTGAGACCCTTTCTCTACTTTTTATACAATTTTAATTATTAATTTGTGTACAAGGGAAATATGGAGATGTGTTGTTGATAAGGGAGATGACTCTATCTCTTAGTAAAAGATGTGAACATGACTAGGTACTTTATGTGGGTGGTGACCTAGTGGAATTGTTGCCTCTCTAGCATGGGAAAATTTGGTGGTATGTAATAGATACATCTGTGGCAAAGCCAAACTATGTAATAAATAAGTGTTTTGTACTTGCATTTCCATTTATATGAATAAAAAGAAGTATTCCAATTATGTGGTTAAATTGAACAATGATTTCATGTTATTTATGCCTTTGTGATGCACATTTTTCCTTGTTTGAACTTTTATCAATATGTATCTTCATGTTGAAAATCACATCAAATTAATGATGTGTGTACCTTGTATTTCAGTGGAAAAAAGGTATTTTGTAAATCATGAACTAAACAAGAGATTCTAAACTGGGGAAAATGTCACCTTAAAAAGTTGGTCATTAGATAACCAATGCTTAGGGTTTTAATCATTTATTTAATTTGTTAAGCTAACTAGAATATTTTATTACAGGCTTCAAATTCAACCTTAGGAATTTTGTGGATTTCATTTCAAGGAGAAAAAATCATGAGAAAACCTAATGGAACACTCTTCGAGTACTTCCCCACTATTCATTATTAATAAACAAGGTAAACCAATGGTCTTGATTATGGAACCTAACCCCAATGGGATCAAGAGAGTTGCGTTCATGACCTACCTTACTTCGAGGGAGAGATGAAATTTGGCTTATCATCACTTGAGCTAACCTTCCTAAATCAAAATAATCCTTAATACTCCCCACTAAAATGGAAATAAAATTCTAATTTTAGGAATTAAGTTTGTGAATATTATTGTTATTATTGTAAGATGTATGTTCTTATTTCATTAACTTAAAAAGGAAATAAATTGAACTTCAGAAAAGTAAAGTGAAAAAAATGGAAGCAAGAAATAACAAAGTGTTAAATTTGGCAACTAGGGCCAAACATCACTTTGGACAACTCTTATGAGGCAACTGATATTTTTCTTGGATTCCTCTTTCCGGGAGGTGTAAGATTGATCTAAAGATCATCCCATTCTGACATGTACAAATGAATTTATGAATTTATTTTGATTATGGACAAATTGTCAATGTCGGCCAACCATCAAATTAGCCTCCTCCAGCCTTCAATGTTGCATATAAATACAAGGTGCATGCTCCTCATTTTTGCATCTCATCTCATTCATCTTTCTCTCTCTCATCTTGTTTGGGTACAGATTTCTAGGCCTCTCTCTCTCCACATGTGTGAAAGGAAGACTGTGTTTTCTAGTCGTTGCATTGACCAGATTTGACCGAGGCCGAAATTTTAGGAGGCCAAAATTTTAGGAGACTGAAATTTCAGGAGGCTGAAATTTTAGGAGGCTGAAATTTCAGGAGGCTAAAATTTCAGGGGGCTAAATTTGACCAACGTTGACTCTGTTTGACTTCGGTTTGGTGAGGGAGACTTCTGTTTGTGTAGGCCGCTGTTCTGGATACAAAAACTAAGGCAGTTTGACCCCTGAGTTGACTTCCCTAATTCAAGTTGATGCGTTGAATTTTGTTGACCAGATTTGACTGGTTATTTTCAGAATGTTTTGGGATTCATTATCTTATTGTTGGAGGTCGAGTTGACCAAGGTTGACCGAGCTATTTTGGAGGTCAATTTTAGCCTTATTGACCAACATTGACTTTCTGGTTAGGGCTTTCTATTTCTGTTGTTTTTACTGATCAATTTGGGAAAGTTAATAATGTAAATTGTACTCTCTCTCTGTGCTAAAATTTTGAAGAATTATAAGAAGAATTGATCAAGGGTTTCCCCACATTGGGGTTTGTCCCTAGCTGGTGCCATATCTTGTGTCCTCTTGTGTTGGCTTGTTTTCTACTGTTATTGTTTATGTTCCGTCTACATTTTACTATCATGTTGATGTGATTTCTATACTGGATATGATATTGGGATAATAAACGAAATTGAAGTAAAATTTCTCTAAGCATAGAACATACCATTGTTATCTTAAAAATTAACATGGTTTCAGAGTTGAGGTGAAGACAAAGCCTAAGCAAGAGTGAAGAGCAATCACTAAGAGGAGAAATCACTGATCAAGAAAAAGTTTCAATGGCCTCCACATCCTACTTTAAGTCTGATGATAAGTTTGATTATCATGCATGGAATATGTCTCTTGATTTGACTTTAGAAGAACAAGATGTCATGGATGATGTGTAGGGAAAAATTCCAGAACATCCTTCAAATGCACCGGCTGCTGCTAAGACAAAGTACAAGAAGGGTGAAGTCAAAGCCAAGAAGATCATCATGGATTCTATTCATAAGCACTTAGTTGCTTACATCTCCGATTTGAATACATCAAAGGAGATATATGACAGGTTGGTTGGCATGTTCAAATCTAGCAATGCAAATCAAATTCTTTTCCTCAAGAACAAGCTAAAGGATTTAAAGAAGGGAAAAGGCGAGGATATTCAATCCTACTTCATGAGGATTACTGAGATAAAAAGTGATCTTCTTTCGATTGGTGAAGCTATTGCTGACAGGGAGCTCACTCTCATTTCCCTTGGAGGTCTTCCTCCCAAATGACATGTGTTCAACACTACTATTCTCAATAGCGATAGAATTCCAGGTTTGAAGAATTGTTGACTATATGTTCTCAAGAAGAAACAAGGATGATGGAATTGGAGATGCCTTCGAATAGGAATAATCCTACTACATTCTCTGCTCATGCCAAGATGAAGAATAATGCAGGTTCAAAGAAGCAAAGTCAAGGAAGACCAAGATTCAAAAATGGAAGGAAGGGAAGATGCTTCATTTGCAACAAGTTTGGTCACTATGCCAGGGAGTGTCCAAATAGAAGGGGCACATCTCATGATGATGATCAAAATCATTCCAGGGGCAACAACAACAATTAAAGGAATGGAAAGGGAAAATGAATGCTTTCGCTACTCAACTTGGAAATGATCGAGCTTCTAAAAGAACAAGAAACTCTAGGTATGATGAGTCGGATGTTGTAAATTCTAAGCAAAATGAATTTTATATTATATCTTCCCTCTCTACTGCCTATCCTTTGGATACTTTGGGAAATTGGTTGATTGATAGTGGTGCCTCAAGGTACTTCACCGGGTACAAGGAAGCTCTTTCAAATATGATAGAGAAGGATACAAATTTGGAAATTATCCTTGGAGATAATGCCACCTGTCCCATGAAGGGAGTTGGGAATGTTACCCTTCAATTGAATCAAGGTAACACTGTTCATCTTCAAGAAGTACTATATGTACATGATCTAAAGAAGAATCTAGTGTCTATCTCGGTGGTGGAAGACAAAGGATTCAAGGTGGCATTCATCGATGTAAAGATACGTGTGTGGAAAAGAAATTTCAAAGAAGCATTTACTCTTGGATTCAAGGTTGACAGTTTATATCAAGTTCAAGGAAGTCCACTGGGATCCATGTCTTGCAACACATCTCTTCAATCTGAACTATGGCACCGAAGGTTTTCTCATCTTCACTATAAGGCTCTACGCGATGCAAGGAAGATGGCTACAAATATGCCTGAATTCAAAATAGAGCATGAAGGTGTATGTTAGGGATGTGCCGAGGGAAAACATACAAGGGGACCATTCCCCTCAAGTGATAGAAAGACCAAAAACATTTTTCAATTGGTTCATTATGATTTATCTGGTATGTTGTCTGTGACATCATTAGGAGGATATTTATATCATGCTATCTTTGTGGATGACTTTTCTCGCAAAAATTGGATATATTTCTTGAAGAAGAAGGGCAAAATATTCTCATGGTTCCATGCCTTCAAAGACTTGGTGGAAAATCAAACATGGAAGAAGATCAAGATATTGAGGACCAATAATGGAATTGAGTATGACTCAAATCAATTCAATGACTATTATAGGGAAGTTGGCATTAAGAGGGAGACTACTACTGCATATACTCCTAAGAAAAATGGTGTTGCTGAAAGGAAGAATTGTTCCATTATAGAAGCCACTCATGCCATGCTTCATGATCAAGGACTTCCAAAGTTCCTATGGGGAGAAGCTGCCAACACTGTTGTATACGTTCAAAATCGATGCCCTCATGAAGCATTGGACTCAAAAACTCCTGAAGAAGTTTTCACCGGTAATAAACCTGATGTTTCTCATTTTAGAATTTTTGGTAGTCCCATATACTTACATGTGCCGAAAGAAAATAGAAGTAAATTGGAGGCTTCTAGGAAGAAAGGAACTTTTGTGGGCTACAATGAAACTTCTAAGGCATATAGAATCTATGCTCCTAGTCAAATAGAAGTAGAGTTGAGTCATGATGTCACCTTCGATGAGGATGCTACTCTAAGGAAGATTAGCAACCTTCCTATTACAAGGAAGGATGAAGAAGCAGATGCAGGAAATTAGGGAGATTCACAAGATGAGCCGATGGCCGATGTTGAAGAACTGATGGATCCTATTGATCCTCCTCCTCCAAAAGGAGACCCTCATGGATGAGGGAAACTCTGGAAGATGCCGAGAGACATGTTGCACCGAGGGGGACATTTCGTGAAAGAAAGAAGCCTAATAGGTACCAAGGGTACTTAACTGCTATGAGCACCATTATTCAGTTTGAACCTTTCTCATTCGAAGAAGCTGTGAAGCAACAGGTATGAGAGGATGATATGAACAAAGAGTACAAGTCAATTATGAAGAATGATGTCTGGGATGTGGTTCCTAGACCCCAGGAAAAATCTATTGTCACCTCTAAATGGCTCTACAAGATCAAGCATGGTGCTGATGGAAGTGCTGAGAAGTTCAAGGCCAGATTTGTTGCTCAAGGCTTCTTTCAAAAGGAAGGTGTATATTATGATGAAATATTGGCACCTGTTGCTTACTTCACCACCATCCATTCGATTAGATCCCTTACTGCCTCGCAAGGATGGAATATACACCAAATGGATGTCAAGACTGCCTTATTGCATGGTTCACTTAAGGAGGAAGTCTATGTGGAACAACCTAAGGGGTTTGAAGTTCAAGATCGTCAGACACATGTATGTAGGTTGAAGAAACCCCTCTATGGGTTGAAGCAAGCACCCTGAGATTGCTATGAGAGGATCAATAACTATCTAATGAAGTTGGGATTTACAAGAAGTGAAGCTGATTTGAACCTTTACTTTAAGGTTGAGAATGATAAACCTCTCATCTTGATACTCTATGTGGACGATCGCTTTCTGACATGTGCAAACCCTCTTATTCATCAATGTAAGAGAGAGTTAGCTTCTGAATTTGATATGAAGGACCTAGGACTGATGCATTACTTCCTAGGGTTTGAGGTCTGGCAAAAGCTAGGGGAGATTTTTCTTTCTCATGGAAAATATGTTGTGAAGCTACTTGAAATATTTGGGATGGTGGACTGCAAGTCTGTGACTACTTTTATGGAACTTAACTTCAAGAAGTTATGCGGAAGTGCTACCACGCCTGATTTGGGAAATCCTTCTTAGTATCGTCAACTCATAGGGGCCTTGATGTTCTTGGTAAACTCATGTCTAGACATATGCTTTGTAGTGAACACATTGAGTCAGTTTATGGCCGAGCCTCATTATATACATTGGATTGTTGCCAAGAATCTCTTGATATATCTCCGAGGCACTATCACTTATGGACTAAGATACACTATCGAGAATGTGAGGCTCCATGGTTACTCTGATGCAGACTGGGCTAACAGTGTGGTGGATCGAAAAAGTACATCAGGATGTTGCCTCTCTCTAGGTTCTGCTTCAATATCATGGATGAGAAGGAAGAAAAAGTCGGTTTCTTTAAGCACTGCTAAGGTTGAATACATTGCTACTAGTTTGGCCTCCTATGAAGCTGTATGGTTGAGGAATCTCTTTAGTGACCTGTTTGGACATGTGTTGGATACTACCATGATATTCTATGATAATCAGACTAGGATTCGTATTTATGAGAATCCCGTGTTTCATTATCGCTCCAAGCATATTGATATCATGTACCACTTTATCTAGGATATGGTACAATGGGAAGCAATAAGGCTCCATCATATTGGGACAAATGAGTAGGTCGCTGATATTCTTATGAAGCCCCTTCAACAAGGTCAAATTCTTAGCCTTCCATGAACGACTTGGAGTTGTGGAGAGACACTCTTATGAGGGTCCTATATGAGATATATAGTGAGCTCTGGGAGCTCCAAGGGGCTTGTGGTACTTCTTGGAGTGATGAGCGACCATCGGGTTACTCACCCTCCCCTTATGGTGTGCTATGTATAGGCTGAATAGTTCACTTTCCCATGTGATACCCCATGGTGGCATATTCATAGGCTGAGTGGTTCACCCTCCCCTATGGAATATGATCAGGATGAATGGTTCACCTTCTCCTACCGGCACATCCTACCCATGCAATCCAGGACTCATGGGAAGTACCTCTCATCTGGCCAATGAGTAGGAAAATGAGGATAGGGACCATAGTACTACCGATGGATGCATCGTGTACTACCATGCTCCCTATGCTAGGATGTTGATATTGATCTAGGATCAATGGAAACTGACTTCGGGTCAGTTACGAGTGGTATGACACACTCTCTATTCTTGGAGACTGACTTCGAGTCAGTGGAGAATGGTATGATCCATTATCGATCATTTCTTCTTTCTTCATAGTTCAATAGAGCAGATCAGAGAAGATGGCACAAATTGTAAGACAATTTGGCAGGTGATGTTCTCCCTAGTTGAGAGGTAGTGTTAAATTTGGCAACTAGGGCCAAACATCACTATGGATAGCTCTTATGAGGCAACTGATATTTTTATTGGATTCCTCTTTCTGAGAGGTGTAGGATTGATCTAAATATCATCCCATTCAGACATGTACAAATGAAGTTATGAATTTATTTTGATTATGGACAAAATGTCAAGGTCGGCCAACAATCAAATTAGCCTCCTCCAACCTTCAACGTTGCATATAAATACAAGGTGCCTCCTCCTCATTTTGGCATCTCATCCCATTCATATTTATCTCTCTCATCTTTATTGGGTACACATTTTTGGGCCTCTCTCTCTCCAGACGTGCTAAAGGAAGATTGTCTTTTCTAGCTACTGCGTTGTGATCGAAATATCAGGAGGCCAAAATTTTAGGAGACCGAAATTTTAGGAGGCCGAAATTTCAGGAGGATGAATTTGACCAGCGTTGACTTTGTTTGAATTTAGTTTTATGAGGGAGACTTATGTTTGGACATGTCGCTGTTCTGGGCACAAAAATCGAGGCAATTTGACCCCTGCGTTGACTGCCCTAATTCAGGTTGCTGCATTGACTAGATTTGACTAGTTATTTTTAGACTATTTTGGGCTGCATTATCTTGCTGTTTGAGGCCAAGTTGATCAATGTTGACGAGCTGTTTTGGAGGTAAATTTCAGCCCTATTGACCAATGTTGACTTTGTGGTTAGGGCTTTTCTATTTTTGTTGTTTTGACTGATCAATTTGGGCAAGTGAATATTGTAAATTGTACTCTCCCTCTCTACTAAACTTTTGAAGAATTATAATAAGATTTGATCAAGAGTTTCCCCACATTGGGGTTTGTCCCTACTGGTGCCATATCTCGTGTCCTCTTGTGTTGACTTGTCTTCTATTGTCATTGTTGTTTTTCTATCTGTATTTTACTATCATGTTGATGTGGTTTCTATACTGGATATGATATTGGGCCAATAAAGAAAATTGAAGTAAAATTTCTCTAAGCATAGAACATACCATTGTTATCCTAGAATTAACACAAGAAAATACAAATAAACGAATAAAGGAAGCAAAACATAACAAAGGAATGACATAAAGGAAAACTAATAATAAGTAGAAAGTGAAAATAAATAATGTCCATAATAAATAAATCAATAGTTAGTAAACACTAACAAATAAAATATAATTTCTAAATGATTCCCATGGTTATATATAATTTACTATAGGTTTATTTGGTTCTTTTCTCCTCTAATGCATCATTTCATGAATAACCCGTTCATTTTCTTCAAAGTCACTTATTTGCAAAACATGGTTCTAATACACTCCGTAACAACTCAACCCATAATGAGCTTCCTGGAAGGTTGTTACTTGGTGGAAAGGGTCTTTCTCATGTCGACTGCAAATTTGAGAATATTTAAGAAATATGATGAATAGGAGAAAAGTCAACTATTTGATTACAACCAGATCCATAAAAATTTCAGAATATTTTAGAACCTACAATTGAGTTATCCTCATATGGTGGAAAGGAACCCCCCACCCCCCTTATTTCATAACTATATATAAAATGCACTACTTTTCTGCAAACAAAGATTTCAAATAGAAAAAATGGAATTACTCACAATTTTTCTATACATACATGTATTTCCTTACCTCAACGAACATCAACTAGCTGGTTGAAACTAGTCCTTCAACTACAATAAAAAATGTGGGGGAAATAACACCTAAGGGTTGAATTTCCTCCCAACCAATAAAAACAATACAAAATATGTATTTCCCTTTGAGTGAGGGTGAGGGTGGGGGTGGAGGGAAATAATGGAGAAAACATAATGTTATAATATAAGGGCTTCAACTCAATGTGATACACATGGGTTTCACTCCCTAAAGGTTCACTCCATCTAACACTGTCTATCATTATTCACATGGAGTTCAACAATTGTGTGTTGGAGATGCTTCTAACTTAGAGTAACACCTTTCCTCTAAGGGTTTGGTGGTAAGAAATTCTATTCTTTCTCTTAATATCATACTACCTCTAGTAAAGGGGTTCTTATTCCAAAAACAAGCCATGTTCAACAATGGGTTTTAGTATTTCCCTTGGGATAGTTACAAATGAAACCTCTCGAGCCTAATTAGGTAATGCTTGAGTACTATTTGAATATTCCATTTCCCAAAATGGTCAAGTGATGAATTCACCTCTCCCAAGGAAGAATACCTTTAATAACTCAATCAAATAGACCCTAAAGGTACTCATTGGTTCCCCTTTCCTTGAAAACCAGAATAGATGTTTCCTTTCTCTAGTTTCACTCCTAATATTCCTCTTTTCATCTTCTTTAGAAAATTCCATTTACCCACCCCCACTAGAAAAGTAAGTAGTATCCTGAAAAAGTAAGGTGAACTTAGGGTTACAAATAAAAATACTTACGTCACATAATAAGAATTTAAAAGGTTAGTTCCTACCCCACTTGGGCCTTCAATTCTATTTCAGGTTATGAACTATAATTTAAGGTGTTTAAATAAAAATCCATGTTCATTGCTTCAACATGTCCTAACTACTAGAGCTCATTAACCAGAATTACTTTACCTAGGATGCCATTTATAACACAATAGTAATACTCATTTGGGTTAACTCCCAACACATGAATTGATATTCCAACTTGTTTAGTAGCAAATTGCAAGGTTTGGAATTGGAGTGTGGAGCTCTGGAGCATGATAGGGTTTACTCTTTGTGGATATTTGTCTTACGCCACCGCTGATGAGATCAAACATGCCACAAGCATAACAGGTATGGTCAAGTGTGGGGCCGATGTGGATTGGATTCTCCATGGAATTAGTTGCGCTTTGCTATGAAAAATGCTTGCTGTGATAAGGTCATCTCTTTGATACTCTGCACCCTTAGTACAGGCGGTCATGCATAGGAGCAACGATGAGGAAGAGCCCAATTCTTGGGACCTGTTTTTGAAGGCAATCTTGAACATTAATCATTTCTATGAAAACCCTTTTCTAGCGACGGTTAGGATCTTTAAACATATGTCACATGCAACTTGGAAGCCTTCAAAATGGTGGTCTAGGGTGGAGGTTGTGTGGAGAGATCCTAAGTGGAGGTTGCATGAGGTCTCATGACGGATACTAGAATGGGTAACGACTAGGTTACTAGCAACATGGTATAGATTGGCCATGGTTAGCTTCATATGGGGTCTTGACAGTGTGGGGATCGGAAAGTAGAAATACTCGAGGGGTCTATGCCCAATGTAATGGTGTTGGGTTCACATATGAAATTTTCCTAGACAAATATGGGGTTTGTGGTTCCATCCCCTAGTTCTTTTCTCCCAGATCTGGCCTTAAAGATTGACAATGGAAGAAAAATTATGGATTTTCTTAAAAAATTACAATGGGAAAAATTCTATTTTTCTAGATCCGAGACTCAAATCTAGTTGAAAACATGAAGCAAAACATTCAAAACAAACTGGCTATACCTACAATATCACAATGTTATTTTATATGAAGGGAAATTATTACAAGATTTCCTCTAGATGAAAGATTATGGAATTACAAGGAACTCCACCATAATTTTAATTTTGAAGCTATGGGGTGGAGCTCCATGCTTCAAAAACATTAATGGATCAACTTCATTCAAGGTTATAGTGAAAGGGAAGAGTTCCATCCCATCTGACCAGATCTAAAACAAACCAAGAACCTACATCATAGATCAAATGGAATAAGCTCTAAACATGTAAGTAAACCTACAAAAGGTAAATTCTCTTTTTTTTTGTTCTCCAATCTAGAGTTGCTATATGCAGATTCAATGGTTTTCTAGATGAAATCTAATGCATTACAAATTGGTCTTCTCCACCTGGATCCCTAATTGTGATCTATATTTATGTTCCAAAGGTTTTTTTGTAGTTCAATTTGATACACATAAAGCTTTGGATTTCATTCTTAATGAGGGACCATGGTTCTAGGGTGTAGCAAGGTTCTTCATTACCCTATGGTCCCAAAATTTTGATGCCACAAACATGGTAGTCTCAACAATGTCAATATAGGTGAGACTACCTAATCTTCCACTTCCCTTTTGGCACTACAAGGTCCCAAAGGATAGTGGAAACATTTTGGGAAAATTCAAAAAAATTGATCTTGAAATAACAGAAAGAGGCATCTTTAACTTTGCCAGAATTTGTGTAGAAATAGATCTGAGCCAAGGCTTACTAGATAATATCCTACTTAAGCATAAAAAAATTCAGTGGACTTGGGTACTAGATTATGAGAACACAATATTCAGATGCTGAATTTTCTTTCAAACAGGACGCCTCTAGAACTCATGCCCACAGGCAAAAAATAATCCCAAAAAGAAAAATAGGCTAGCCCAAAATCCAAGAGGATAACAAACATCTGATCCACATATTTCAGAAGAGGAAGAGGAAGAGACAATAGAGAATCAGACAGATGTGGACGCTTAGGCATAATAATGAAATCAAGTTAAAAGTGGTGGTGTGTCCCTGAATGGTACCAAAACAAACATCCAAAATGGTACAAAAATAGTAACGACCCCAAAAAAGAGAAATATGAAAAGAAAACACTTAATGAAAAGGGTATGGGGGTATCAAGAGATGCCATACATCTAAGGGATCTGAGTTTTTACAAAGATGTTAGAAAATCATAAAGGCAGAAATATTTTCTTATACTTGATAATTACTTGTGATGTTATTGAATTCTTATTAAGTTTTATTTATATCTTCTTTCTTTAGTTCATCAAGCAATTACTAAAGCAGAATAACATAAAGCAATGGCCACCAGATATAGGCACTAAGCCAGGGAAATACCCCTGTTGAGGGGAAAATCCAGTCAAAAGTATCTTCCTTTTAATAGTATTATTTGAGACTCTTCACCCTAGAAAAGACCAAATCTTCCCTCCACACCAAGTCAACCTCCTAGATCTTCAACCTCTTTTCAAGAAAATTCGACTATGTAGCAACTCCCAGTACCAGACAACTTTCGACATTAGCGAAACTTGGAAGACTTCGATCTCCTAAACTCAGGCATGAAACAAAGAGAGAGAGGCACCAAAATTTAATTTTTCTTCTTCTCCTTAGAATCCACCCAACTTGCACTTCCTTTGGCTTCCTTAGACCCACTTCGCACTTCTTCGAATTCCTTAGAGATATCAAACTAGCTTGAGATGTGATGCTCCAAATGAATTTGACTTGCTTCTATTTATAGGCTTCAAGGGAGGTTGAATTGATGTCCTTAGGCCGACTTAATCTCTTCTAAGCTGACTTCGTGTGGAGGATACATAAATTATATTTGACTCAATACTAAACCTTTTTACATGGTTCAAAATCCCAAGAAGGGTCTCTTTAAAAGTACAATGACTCTATTGACTTAGAATAAATCCTAGAAGTCCACAATGGGGAAGTCCACAATGGGGAATTTGACTAATATAATGACGACCCAAGCATGAAACCCATGCTTTAATAAGTCATTGTTACAATAATAAATTTTCTTTTCTTTATTCTTTTGACAAGTACATATGATGACTCAAATACATTGATAAAGACCGAACCTAGTTACATTTTTCAACACTCCCTCTTAACTAGGGAGGTATTCATAATATACAAATGCAATGAAAGATATCAAACTATATGAACACTGAAGAAATTTAGGCACCACAATGCCATGGACATGATTCCTGACTAGGGAAATCTATCCATTGGTCTCTCATCAATTTAGGCACTAGAATGCCATGGACTGGATTCTCGACAAGGGAAATCTATCCATTGGTCTCTCATCAATTTAGGCACCACAATGCCATGGATTAGATTCATGACCAAAGAATTCTATCAATTGGTCCCTCAATATTTTATTCACCGCAATGCCATGGACTAGATTCCTAACCAAGGAAATCTATCCAGGTGGGACTAACATGGACTCAAGCTTTCAGCCTCTCTAGGTGCCATCATTATTACTTGCTAACCATCAACCTAGGGATCCAGCTGTTTTTCAAAAAACAGAGCTCAATAACCAACACCACCTTTCGAACTTCGGGACCTAGACATCAACACAATGTGCCGGCTAGATGTCCTCCCAAGAAATGATTCACTCACAAAGCCTCATCATTCCTTGATGCAACAGATCAAGGATAGCCAATTTCTCCCAATCAAACTGATTGGTAACCAACATGCTACCAAAATCCTTCGAGAGATTCACTTGTACAAACACAACCCAAATCAATAATATACTTTCATATGTACATAATCAAATACAAACATTCGGGGTTTTTTAGACAACAGATGTTGCTCCTCAACATAGTAGGAATATCAATCAAATATTCGATCGAAGATTCCTCAAACATACACTTTATTTTCCCACTTCATATACAACAACATATCTTCAAACATTCTCCAACCAAAACTATTCTATGCCCTCCCTCTGAACTAGGGAGATTTCCTTTATTCAAACTCCCTCTTAATCTAGGGAGATCAACTTATTTACTTCGAAATAAGAGAATTTTTGTGGATTCCAAACATTTCATTAGAGATGTCATCATCCACATCATGTTTATCAATTAACATCTTCACCATATTGAATATTGTGTACCTGCACGACTTAGATAGAAAGTACAACCAAATATATAGAAGTATGAAAGCCATATCAAAATTACAGAAGCATTTTAACCTTATATATATTAGATACCTAAACTTAATTACAAATAATAGACACATACTCTTCAACATCTTGCTAGGGACTTTGTCATAAATACTACTTCATAACAAATTTTATTATATATAGGGTTTCATTGTTTCTTCCAAAGGTATGACATACCCTACTACAACATATAGCAAACCCTAGAAATAATTCAGACAAATATAGATCTACGAAGCATCTAACAACTTTCAAAATACATATGTTAGACTTCCCACTAGGGTTTCACACAAATCCTAGATTTCATACATGAAAATTAATTAATCAAAACCAATCACAACTTAGTCATCAACATAACCAACTTTTACTAAGGTTAGTTTCAAACACTAGATTTTTCAATCAAACATCAATCACAACTAAAAATAAGATTTCAATGATCTTACACAAATCTCAAATTATCACATTGTTACCATATAACAAATATTTTCACTTCTACTAA
>APFE030569518.1:120053-139000 GCA_000404065.3 Pinus taeda
GGGGGGGGGGGGGGGGGGCTCCCAAAGATCGCAACTACCCTCCCATTGGACCCCCCTTGTAGTGCAAATATTACGGGCAACGTTGCCGCCACATTACGAACTGGGGTCCAATGCGGTGATACCTCTGAATAAAGAAGATAATCAAGTTCCACACCAAACAATGGTGGTTATAACTAAGTTTGGTGGTGAAAGAACTCCCATTGCTCTATTCCTATAATTGTCAAGAATCAAGATGGATTTGAAGGAAAGGATAAATGATTTAATGAGAGAATATTACTCTAATGCATAAAATTTCAATAGTTTTAAATCCAAAAACACACCCACACTCACACACACACACATATATATTTGCATTCCACAACTATCCCATTATCTATTATGACAAAAATAGAAGGAAGGAATACCTTGTTAGCTACTTTAAAAGAAGTTTGTAAAATGGAAAAGGAAATGGTGAGTTTAAAGGGAAGTCTACAATTGGGGAGAAAAGAAGAGTAATGCTACTACAAATTCCAAGAATACTTTATTATTTACAAATCCAAATATTGAGTCTAAGGATGAATATTCAAGTATGGACATGGAAATACCTAGAAAATTATTCAAAAAATTCCAAATGA
Organism: Pinus taeda; assembly: GCA_000404065.3. Taxonomy (NCBI): domain Eukaryota; kingdom Viridiplantae; phylum Streptophyta; class Pinopsida; order Pinales; family Pinaceae; genus Pinus; species Pinus taeda. Next base: position 120,668 of record APFE030569518.1, read on the forward strand.
TAACCTTAATTTGAAGAAGAAGTTTGGGGAAAGAATCTTAGGGAAAAAGTGTAAGAACCCTGGGTTAAAATCCATGCAATGAAGTTAATAAAGGAAAAATAAGACCAGGGTCATGGGACACTTATGCCAAGCTAAATGTTGGGCAAAACATCCTAGTGTGGGTGTTCATTTGGTATTTTAAGGCTAAGGAATTTGACAAAGACAATGACAAAGGCTTTGAAAAGGCAAAGAGGAATTAATTGACATTTTATTTATGAAAATAAAGAAAATTAGGAGAAAATGAAGATGAAAGGTCACAGGTTGCATGTGAGGAGGAAAATGAAAGAAAATACTGGAAAATTGAAGAAATTAGAGGTCGCATTGATAAAAAGGATTATGAGGATCAGTTCACAACCTTTTTTCAATTCATTTTTGAAACTCTCTCTCTATTCTTTCATACTATTGCAAATTTAGAGTATTCTTGGAGCACTCTAGCATTCAATGAAGGATGAAAAAGGAAGGAAAAAAAGCAAAGGGAAGCAAAGATCAAGCAAAGGAAGAGTGGGATAAAGTGGCTACAACAAGATTACTTGCAGGTATCGAGTTGCATGCATGATTTCCTTGCTACTTTTGGCATGCATGTTACATGCATGTTTGTATTTGGTTCTCTTGTTGTCATTGGCACGAGTTTTTCCAGGTGTGACAATGGTTTTCAGCTTTGCCTTGCCATTTCCGAATAGCCACGGTGTGATGTGGTTTCTCTTACTTGGTTGAGCTAGATTTGTAGATGCTTTTGAAACTAAGTGGGGTGGTCTCAAGAAAAATCATAAGGCCTAGGAATCCCTTGAACAATAATGGCAGGATACATGGTAAAGCCTGGTTGTGAATACCCTCACTGGGACTAGGAATTCCTTGACCGATAATGGTGGGATACATGGTAAATCCTAGAGGTGAATACCCTCGTTCGGACTAGGAATCCCTTGATCATTAATAGAAGGATACACAGTAAATCCTAGAGGGTGGAGATGGACAAATTCCTCATAGTTTAGGTGGAGAGGTCTGGAGGCATCCATGCTTGTTTAGGGCCTAGTGATCTCTTGACCGATATATGGTGGGATTACAGTAAAGCCTATGGTGTATGTTTATTGTTTGGGCCTAGGAATCCCTTGGGCGGATACATGATAAAACCTGAGGAATCCCTAGTCGGTTTTGTTGTGAGTCCCACATTCATGCTTGGAATATGTCACGGGGCTGATTGATTGAAAGAAAGGTTTGGTTCAACCCAATCTATGATTAGGTGGCATGTGGAAGTCCCTGACCTAATTTCATTTTTCATATGTTAATAGGAGCTCTTTTCCTCTTGTGTTTTATGTGTAAATTCGTTTGTTATTATGTAGCTATAATGGTTGTTTTGTCATTGTTGATTTGATGGTTATATGTTGGTTATAATCATGGTTTATGACAGACTTGAGTTATGGATCTCATCATGTTTTGTTTCGTAAATGGAATGTTAATGAATGTATAACATAATAGATAATATTGCAACTATTATGAGAGGGAATCATACCTTCTTGATGAATCTAATAAAGTAAGGGACCCCTATGTTCAGATTTGTTGTTATGATTTGTAGATTACATGTTCATAATGTGTTTGACGTATTGTCTGTCATGGATGTTAGGGGTCAGGTCAAGTCCTTGTTCAAGTTTTTGTATTAGTAGCCTTGTCTCAATGTTATTTATCATTTTTGGAAGTTTCATGAAGTTCTGAGCAGAGGCCTGAGTCCTGGCCTGAAAAATGGCTCAAAATCTTGCGTCGTTGGCACAAAACCACCTAAACCTGGCCACAGTCACATGGAGGCCTTGCTGTGGGAGTGAATGGAGGCTCTCAGTCACATGGAAGGCTTATCATGGGGGTGACTGGGGGTCTAGTTCATTCAAGAAGAAATTTCTCTCAGGGGTTGGACACCTGGAGGGGATGGTTGGCTCCTGAAGGTTACTGTAGCTCATGAGGAAGGTTAATTTGGTTTTGGTTTGTCGATTCCACTTCCTTAAATATGCTTGGGGAGTTGAATCATATTATAGTAACTCTTCGTCACATGTTTACCCTGGTGGACTAGTTAGCTTGGGTAAATGGGGAAGGAGGGTGTTACAAAGTGGTAACAAAGTATGGTTAACCCCTTGGAATGGATGGGTGGAATGCATTTGTCATGCATACATGTCAGTTTCGTATGTGTTCTATATGCTTGTGGTCTATGTACCTTTTGTGTATGCATGGTGGTGGTCATTATTGTAATTCTGTCGCCATGAGGAAGATGATGGTGATTTTTGTTGGATGTGGTCGTCTTGAGTGCATGCTGGTTATGCATTTTAGTTTCTATATGTCGTTATGCATGCATTGTCATGGTTATAGTTATCGTGCATGAGGTCATGGTAGGTGGTTGGCATGGTCCTGCATGATAACTGGATGATGATCGAGATGATGTTTATATACTGCTATGATTATGTTTATACATGTATTGCGTTAATATGGTTGATCTTGTAGACGAGATATCCTCCTTTGAGATATACTAAGGTATGTTGATTATGTTTATATTTTGGTGTAGCTGACATGGTATAATTGTAGGAATAAGATAAAAGATGAATAGAAAGATGGTAGAATATAGTTCACGAGACTCTCCCTATATATCAGATGAGAAACATGGTGATGGGAACTCTCCTAACATCGCAGACACATTGAGAAGTTTGAATGAAGAAATAATAAGTTGCAAAGAAGATAATGATAGAATCATTCAGGCACAAGAGAAACAAGCAAAGGTTAATGCAGTTCAAAGTTTGTCATATTTGCAGAGACAATGACTACGTAGGATCAATCATGGATATGAGGAAAGGACAAATGGGGAATATGGTAATAGGTCTTATGGTGGCCATAGGTTAGATAGAGATGAAACGATCATAGATGGAAATTTATTGGACACACCTGATAAGAGAGGAGATGGACATAGGTTATATTCTAGTTTTGGTTTTGATAGGTATCATGGTCATCATCGTTATCAACCTTACGAGAGGAATGATAGGGGATATTTTCTAGATGAGTTTAAGAAAGCAAAGCCACCTACCTTTGAAGAAACCGGAAGATGCAGATGCATGGTACTTGGGATGAAGAAGTTCTTTGAACTGCATAATTACACAAAGAATATGAAGGCCATAATAGATATATTCAACCCCAAAGGAAATCACATCTGGTGGGAAGATGTAAATCAGGTTAGAGACATTAGGACAAAAGAGTTGAGTTGGAATGAATTCAAGAGACTTTTCAGGAAGAAATATTTGTTATAAAGGTACTATGACAATAAAGAAAAAAAGTTCTATTTGCTAAATATGGGATCGATGATGGATGAGGAGTATACGACCAAGTTCCTTGGGTTTTTGAGGTATGTACCATATATTAAATATGAGAAATCCAAATTTTAGAGATTTGTCAGTGGAATACCATTAGCATTTAAAGATTGGATTGAGTATGATGAGTCTTGATCACTTGAAGAAGTCATTGGTAAGTTGAAGCATTTTTATGAGCAATAAAAGCTCAAGACAAAGCCGTAACAAGGTTGTAAGGGGAAAGACAAGATTAAAGGTAAATGGCAGTCAAAGTGAATAAGACCTTAAGATGCAAGTGAGAAAGAGACTGTTGTTACTTACAAGAAGTTTAATGTAGTTGGACGGGGAAATGGGTCACAACCTAGAGGGTAGCAGAATAAATGTTATGGAAAGGGACAATTCCAGCGTTGGATATGTGGCAAGGAGCATGTCAAGATTGATTTTCCGCAGTATCAGGGTGGTAGGCCTTAGATTTACAGTGCACATGAAGTGTAGACAATTGGGGATGTTGGGAAGAGCATTCCTCAGATCTATGCAACATTGGATAATAGGTAGGTGGATCACTAGGAATCTATTATTGATATGGACGATAAGCTTTGTGATCAAGTTGTTTATATTTTGATTGACCTTGGATCTAATTATGATTATGTTAATCCTGATTTGGTGGATAAGTGTGGTTTGAGTAAAGAAGTGCATGGAGACTCTTGGTTAGCGCAGTTGGGTACAGGTACAAAGAAAAGAGTTCATCACTGGGTAAGAGCTTGTGCATTTGAGTTGAATGGTATGCCTACATAAGCACATTTGAATGTGCTTCCATTGGGATCATATTCATAGTACCAAGGTGGATTGTTATAAAAAGGCTATCGAATGCTTGGATGACAATGGAGAACAAAGAATTTTGTAGGGTAAGAATAAATCTACATCAGTCATAATGGTTACAGTTGTGAAGGAAAAGCTCAGTCGCAAAAAAGGGTGTGTGTTATTTTCAATGCATATTTCTTGTGATAGAGGTAAGGATGTTGAAGATGCAAAGGTATTAATTAGGTACTCGGTTATACAGTTGTTTCAGGATGTGTTTCCTGCATAGATTTTAGATTTTTTGCCTCATAGAGAAGTGGAATTTTCCATTGAGTTGGTACTAGGGCAACACCAACATCAAAGGAACCATATAGGATGAGCACACCAGAGTTAGTAGAGTTGAAGTTGCAGTTGAAGGAAATGCTTGACAAGGGATACATTAGGCCAACTGTATCTCCTTGGGGCGCACCAACATTGTTTGTGTTATGCTCTTGATATGCAAGAAATTCCAGAATACAAGATATGTGAATAAATACAATGCAAAACACATAATAAAATGAGAAAAAACAAGTAGTATTTTATTATTCAGAGATAGATCCAATGTTCACTTACCTCTTCGAGGGGGAAACCTCTAGTAGAGCAGAGCTCGATTACAGATAAGATTCGATGATCTTTCCTTTCTAACTATGACTATTTAAGCTAAATGACCCCCAACAACCTAACGACCAATGGTCCTTTACATAACATGGGTTAAGCACTTTATTTATTCATTATGGTATATTTACAACTAACTATGGTCCCTTTCTTAAATCCAGGTCAAGCACTTACAATTATTAATATGGGACTTATTGAATCTTTAACTAACTATGATTATGACTCGGCCCCACATGCCCTCACCCATCAAAAGTAGCCTTGTCCTCAAGGCTGAAGTTATGGAAACTGTTGAAGAATAGTGGTTGGTTCCCAGGTTTCATCTTCTGGAGAGGTGTCTTTCCACTTGACAAGGATTTCCTTGATCGTGCGGCTACACAGATATCTTTCACAAGTATCGATGGATTGTTCTGGTTGGAGCTAGAGTGATCCTTCCTCATCCAATTCGAGTAGACTGGTTTGAATTATGCAATTGTTCCCCACCATTTTCTTGAGGCATGATACATGGAAGATTAGATGGATTTTTGAAGTTGGTGGCAAGGCCATCTTGTAGGCTACTGCTCCAGTGCCCTAAAGTATTTGACAAGGCCGATAGAATTTTGGTGCTAGTTTCTGGAAGCCCTTTTCTTAAGCGATGTTTTCTTATATGGTTGCAACCGCAGGAATGCCTGATCCCCTTCTTGAAATGTGCACTTTGAATGATGCTGGTCTGCCTGTTGCTTCATTCAATTCTGAGCTTGATGGAGATTATCATTGAGATGACATGGCATGGCGGCATAGTTCTGTAGGAGTTGATCAACTGCTTGCACCTTAGAACATCTAGGGACATAAGAAATAGGGAAAGGTGGGAGTTGGCCATACACTGCTTCATATGGAATCATCTTGGTGGCTTCATGATAGTTAGCATTTGTTACACAATATTTTGTCACTCCTTGGCACATCCCTTTGACATACCTTGAAGTGCCCGAAACATGACCATTATACAATATACTCATCCATGTATACAACTTAGATCCCTCCTAAGTCTTTGATTGGAAAATGCCTTGAGCTTTCCCTGAAGAAATAACTCTTAAAACCCAAAAATGAGGATCATCACTCTTATAAGGCTTAAAATAGAGATGGTTGCCTGTTGCACTGTACTTTGACTAGCAATAACATCGCTATGTTCCCTTGCATACCCGCGATGATCCCAAAAAGGTAATTTTTCCAAAGAGGATGAGAAGCTTCGTGATCTAGAAGCTTCCAAAGCGACAAGATGGAGGTTGTTTCACATAGATGAGGCTGAATCCTCTCAACTTGGCCTCTTTGTCTTATCTGTATGAGCTACCTCCTTGAGATGATGGCCTATCTATCTTTGGAGAGGTCCTAACTCCCTTTCCCAGCCTATAAATTCATCCTCTCCCATTCCCAAATGGTTGGTCTATGTCTATTTGCACCCTTATGCTAAGCTCATGCCTAGAGGCTATTCATTAGACTTGGAGGAGTGATTGGAGAGTTCTTGGCTTGGACTTGGATTACCACTCAAGGAGAGACTTTCAACATCAAGGCTTTGGTTGTAAGATTCCCTTTATTTCTTAATAATATACAATTGTTGGTTCATCTTCCCAAAATATATATGTTCATGTATTATTTAGCTTGACATTCCTTGATTAGTAAAGTAGGTTGTTATTGGATTTTCTATTGGGTTTGGCATGCTTTGTTGTCTCTTGATCACTTGTTCAAGTATATAAAAACTGAGAGAAGCAAGAAAAAGTCCGTTACACAAGCGGTTTGAGGCCCTCAACAAAGGAAATCATAATAGCATCAGAACGAGGTAGGTCATCTCTTTCATTCTTCTTTTCAATTATAACCTAGGAAGATGTCTAGTTGATTGTCACTTCAGTTGATAGACCCACTCATTGGGCTAGAGGGATCGCCTTTGTCCGCAGAGAGGACTAGCCTTGTCAACAAAATGGGAACTCCACTAGGGAGCCTATGATCCTTTCCTTCTCATTCTTCACCTTATCTTTTGACGAGTTTGATCAACCATTCATTCTTAGACTTCATTGCTTGTCTGTAGTCAGTCTCACTTTTTGGTAGATGCTTGAAGGTTGTTGATTTGAGTTGTTATGGAATATTTTGTGTTTTTTCTTTTCTTTTCTCGCCCATCACGTTTTTAACACTGACAATCGCGATGATATCATGGGTTTGTTTATTATAGTAGTAATGATCATTGCTTTTTGGTTAAAAGGTGCAATGACTGTAGAAGTTAAAGAAATTTAGGGTTTGTCTTCTTGTTTTTAGTTTTTTTTTTTCCTTCTCCCACTGATTTACCAATGTGATCTTAGTTGACTTTGTTATTGTCTGATTGCAATTGCATTTTAACTTGGTTTGAGTATGATTGAAGTTTTATTAGCCTTTTAGGGTTTCTAGGTATTCTAGGTCATCCTTCATTCGCTCGTTGCTCTTCTCACCAGAGATCGATTGCCTGTGTTAAAGAGTCTTTTGTGTGTTCAGACATCCTTTGCAGATCACTTTCGGTTCTTGTGTCTGAAGTTGTTTTCATTAGTGTCGGATTGAGTAGATACAATGAAAGTCACTTAAGTGTTGTTTGAAAAACAATAGATTACAAATTGATTGTCTCATTTGAATCGAAAGGGGGTGTTTTCTTTGAGTTTTGTGTTTCGAAAAGTGAGAGTGAAAGTGTTTATTTTTTTGAAGTTTTCGAATCATTTTTTGCATTCAAATAATTAATGTGAAAGATATTTTAATTTTGGTTGGCTTGCTTGCATTCTATTTTACTTTTTTCACTACATTACATTGATTGCACTAAAGTGAAAAGAAGAAAAAAAAATTGTCATTATATATTATGGTAGTTTTTCTTTAAGGTTTATTTTGGCATTGCATTTTCTTATCATATGAATGATTAGATTTCATGTTTTTCGTTTAGCGTTTGAAGATTGTCATGGATGCACTTTTGCATTGGTTCGATGCATGATTTGAGTGATATTATTCCATACATATATATCTTTCATCGAATTGAAGGATTTCATTTCATCATCTAGTTGCATTTTAGGAACAAGTAACATTGTTAAGGCCTTGAAATCGAAACATAATTCCAAGATGAAATTTAAAATCTATCAATTAATCTAAGGAGAATTTGAAATATTAACGTTCATTCTTAGTGTTCTAGGCTAGAGACGTGTTTCGACGTCTATAAAACTTACCAGCTATCATTCGCTTCGGCATTAGACAACGCTAAGACAGACTTGTGCTCCCCTTACCATTACATATATAAAGGGAGACCCTTATATGTTGCAAACCTTTATCCATAGGAAGTCGATTCTACCGCCCTGTAAATGTGATACACCAAACACAACATTCGGGGATATTTCCTGCACGTACATCAAGTCCTTGATAAATTTATTTCCTGAGGTGTATATTGCAGTTCACGGTTACTTGGTACTCCTTTTACCTAGATTCACCTGAGTAGTCATTTCGATCTTTTCTCACGCTTTAAATTTGGAAAGATCATTGAGCAACTTGTCCTTTCAAGCTCGCTAAACCATCGAAAGCGACTATAGTCACCTTTTAATCCTTTTCTTGACTCTTAAAAGATGAAAAGGCAAAGTTTTTGTTTTTAAAAATAACTACCCACGATAAACATGTCGAACCCAAGCAATTGCTTCTTGGACCAATATTGAGTAATTCCTTGTTAATTTCAAGATTAATAAAGCCCTAAGAAAATCTCCTTTCTTTTTTTGCTTTTGAGAGGAAGTCATCGTGGCTGAACCATTGAGTTAATCTCATAGTTCCCCTTCATTGTCTGATACTAAAGGGTCCTCCCAAGGAGTTTATTTGGAGCTTTCTCTGTCACTTGAAGATCAAGGTTTTGAACTTGGGATTGTTCCAAGTATCCAACCTCTGTCTTCTCATCCACCTCCATCGGATTCCTGGTCACCTCAAGAATCTGATCCTGATACCCCTGATAATCCTATTCAGACCTCTGAGAGTCCGCAAAGGCTTGCTATTTAATCGTTGAATCTATTATTCGATTCTGTTGTGATATATCCTCAGTATCCTTACAGTCCTTATGATCGGCCTGATATTCCTTTGGAGTTATCTCCTCACACATCTTAGGTTCCTTGTCACCAGCTTTTTCCATCTATGGAGTCAGAAGGTGAAATCCCAACCTCTTCTCTGGGTCATTTGGAAGTTTCTTCTACCCATACTCCTCATGTCGATGATGAGCAAGGATATGAATTTCCTCCAGAAGGCTTTCCTTATACAGGAAGAGTCGCATCTCCCACTTTCCCTGAAAATAGTGGACCCATGTTTCCACATGGTTACACAACCTTATCTCAGTTAGTTTTAGGTACTCCTAGTGCTTCGTCATTGTATCAAAACCCCATTTGGTCTTCAAATGCTATGCCAACATCTGGTTTTTTCATTCCAAATGTGACCTCTCACACTTCTATAAAAATTGCTATCACCTCAGTTCTTGTTCAACCTACGATTACGTCACAACCTATCTCATTGTTTCAACCGACCCTTTTGATATAACCAACTGTTTCAGGTAAGGTTTCAGTTAGTTCTTCCACCCCTCTATCAAGTGGACAAAATGTGCCATCGCCTGGGGGGTAGGATTTGAATACTCCTCTTGTGTGAGGTGAAATCAATGTGAGTGGATTACAAAATCACATGGTTGGAGTGAATCGACCCTATTATGGTAGTATTCCTAACCCTATTGATCAATCTGGGTCAGGTAAAATCCAATATCAACAACCTTTTATGGCTCGATTTCTACTCCAATAGGCTTATATCCCATATGGTTCGCAAGCCTTGGTTAATCCGACTTACATTCCTCAAGCGAGAGATTATGTCCAGCCTGGTCAATCCACTATTCTTGGTGGATATGGTTAGATTCAATTCAGGAATTATCAATACCCTTAGGGTATATCTCTACCCTTGCAACAACAAGGACAACCTTTGCAGCAACAAGGGAAACCTTCGCATCAGCAACATCAAACATTGTAGCAGCAAGGGCAACTAATACAACAACAAAGATGACCTTTTCTACAGTCTCAGTAGCCTTTGCAACTGCAACCTCAGTTTGTTCAGTAGTCTACTCAACCTTTGTACTCGCAAGGCCAACATTTGCAGCAGCAAGGTCAACCTCTTGAGCAGCAAAGTCAACCTTGTAGCAACAAGGTCAACCTTCACAGTAGCAAGCTTTATATGTGTATCAACTAGGTCAACCTTTGCAAGCCCAAGGTCAACCCCTACAACAGCAGGGTCAATCTCCTTTTATCCAGGGTTAATAGGTTCAATAACCTTATAACCCATATGTCACGTACAATGCTTATCAACGGCCTCTGGTTGGTCAATATCAAACCTACCGTATACCAAATCTGCCTTATGGTCAAGGTAACCCTCAATGGGGACAAAATCAAGTCCCATATGGAAAACATCCTCCATTGTGGGGGAAAATCCTTGCCAACAAGGTTGGAACCTACAGTTTAGGTCTCCTCGAAGGCTCTATATGACGTTTAACAATCAATTTCCTTTCTTGGCTACGTTGGAGCTACTCGATGTCTCGAGGCTCACGAATGATCCCATTCTTCATTCACTTTACTATCCTCCAGTTCCAAATAAAATTCCAAGCTATTGTCCCAAATTCGAAGGAAAGGCTAAGGAGGACCTGCAAGCCCATGTGATGACTTATCACCTATGGTGCTCCTCCAATTTGTATGTTGATGATTTGATCCGTCTTCACCTCTTTCAGAGAACCCTCACAGGTGCTACCGTAAAATGGTATATCGATTTGCCTCGAGGTACCTATGCTAACTTCAACTCTCTGGCTATGGCCTTCCTCACCCACTCCCAATTGCTAGTTTGGTATGAAACTAGCACTCAGTTGCTCATATTCCTTAAGAAACTACCATGACCACATTTCCGATCATATCCATGAATGGAGATGTCGATGTCAGCTCATCAAATTTGAGATTGCTAATGAGTTTTTGACTGAATGGTTCAAAAAATCATTCGTTAGCAAGATTTCTAAGGATATAGCTATGGGTGGATGTGTCACTCAAGAGCAAGCTATTGTCCATGCCCAGTATTTAGACATAGTCTATTCACAATATGACACATTGTATGAGATGTTTCCTGATGCTCTGAGACCATCTTCGAATCTGAAATCATCAAAGTCTCCTAATGTACCACCTGTGGATGGTGTGATTGGTTCCATGTCGCAAAGTTCCACGAAAGCTTCTTCGAAGCATAAATATATTTCAAACACTGGTTCCAATAATCCTTTGAAGAATTCATCCAGTCCTAGTAAAACTTTTGAGGTACATGCTGTTCAGTCTACCACATTAGATAAAACCTCTAAAGGTAAGAAAAAGGGAAAAGGTAAAGCCAAAATTGATGCCCCAAAATAGGACCCACCCAAATCATCTGCTGATGATTCTTCTAAAAGAAAGCCGAAATATCCTTGCCTCATCTGTGAGGAATATCATTACACCAAGGATTGTCCCTGATGCTCTGAAGTTAATCGCTTGTTGAAAGGGACTCTGAATATCTTAAAAGAACTTTTTCCATCTCAGCAGATGCAGTTGGTAGACCAACTGCAGTTCTCTACCCCTTCTGGTTGCCAGGTTTTCATGATGCAAGGTTCATCAGCTATTTCGATTGCTACTTGAATAAAGGAATAGCAAACCACACATAAGTAGACAGTGGAGAAAGAATTCACCGATATCCCTTCTACTTCTACTCGTCCAGTTTTGGTTCGCTCCATATTGAGTGCCCTAACAGTGAGTCCGTAATCTGACCACCCCCCAAGGGTGTTCTTCGAAAATCATCTTATAATCCGAATGCTAGAGCTGCACAACATTACAATATTGTTGAGGATTTAGCTTAAGCGCCTTCGTCGATGTTTGCATTGTAGGTTCTCCAAACCTATCCAACGTAGCGGAAGTCACTGTTGTCTGCTGTAGGTTCTATTGATCCTTTCGATTCGAGTTAGATTATACAAGTTCTTATTAAAGGAAAGACGATCCATTGAACTATTATTAATGAAGGTGCTTCTACCTGCATCATGTTTGTTTCATGTTGGAAGGCCATTAGCTCTCCTTCTCTTAACCAGTCCCCGAACACTTTGGAGGCCTTTGATGGAAAAGGCTCACATCCATATGGTATTTTCACGAACTTGACGATTACATGGGAAGGAAAGAATGTTGAATTAGAACTAGAAGCTGTAGATGCAAATATCAAATACAACCTTCTTCTCCGGCGAACCTGGACCCAAGCTATGTTTTGTGTGGTTTCTTCTTTTTTCCAGGTGCTTCTTTTTCCTCACGAAGGAAAAATTGTCACTGTTGATCAATTGTCTTTCTTCTCTTTTGGTTCATTGATTGACAATGTTCCTTACGTGGGAAATTTTGAGATTCCTTATGAGAGTGTGGGGGTAGGTCTCTTCAAAGACTCTGCTTTAATGGGTACTTTTACTCTCCCACCTCTGAATGTTAATTCAATCACATCTCGGTTTCTACAGATCCTTGGATTATCCCTACCCTAGATCAATTTGATTCATTTGGTGGTTCTATGCCTTTAAGTCCATTGGAGAAAAATTATCAAGAAATCGTCTTATCTTCAATGGCTGCTTCAGAAAGTCATAGTGTTTTCAGTATGATCCTAGACACTTATGTGCCATTTCCTTGGCTTGGTTCTTGGGATTCTCTGGATCCTTTGAACGAGATATTCCCCACCGACGAGAGTATCATTAAGGTCACGTCTCTGGACAAAAATCCATGGAATGGTCTCCATAATTGTTCTTCATTTCTTCCTAGCCTCGGTGAGATGCCTTCCTATCTTGAAGAATTTGTTTCTCATTCTCCCACACCTCCACTTCAAACACTTGTCTTAGTGCATGAAGTCTTGTCGGAGGGTAATATGGGGAACATCGCTGCTACTATGCCTCTTGACATTTCCATTAAATCTGGAATTGTCGAGAACATTCATATTGGGGTTTCCTATTCTCTAGATGAGATCAAGGTTTACACTCAACTTTTTAAAGAATTTTGAGACGTCTTTGCATGGTCATACGAGGAAATGCCTGGTATTGATCCATCAATAGTGCTGCATGAGATTCCAACTTATCCTGGTGCTAAGACTATTTGCCAACGGCTTCGTCCTGTGCACCCTCGAAAGGTTGTTGCTATCAAAGAAGAAGTGGAGAAGATTTTAAAAGTAGGTTTTATTTATCCTATCCCATTGACATATTGGGTGTCCAACATTGTCCCTATTACCAAAAAGAAAGGTACGATCCGTATCCGTGTTGATTACCACGATATCGATCATGCATGTCCCAAGGACAATTATCCCACCCCATTTATCGATTAGATCATCGACGAATGCGCTGGGAGTGAGATTTTCTCATTCATGGATGGTTTTTCTGGCTACAACCAGATCAACATTTCAACAACTGATCAACATAAAACGACCTTTATCTATACCTGGGGCACTTTTTCTTATAAAAATATTCCTTTCATTCTAAGGAATGTTGGTGCTACCTTCCAACGAACAATGTCTTATGCATTTCATGACATTCAACACATTTTTTAGCCTTACCTTAACGACTTACCATCTCATTCTGCTTAGCATCATGACCATCCCGATCACCTAAGATCCATATTTTTGCGATGTCGGCATTATAACATTTGTCTCAATCCACTCAGGTGTGTGTTTTACATTGAGTCTGGCTGACTCTTGGGTTTTGTGGTGTCTCGCAAAGGTATTTGAATTGATCCTTTGAAAGTATAGGCCATTGTCAACTTACCCCCCCACCTCATTGCTACAATTGCAGAGCCTACAAGGAAAGGCTAACTTTCTCCATTGATTCGTCCCTAATTATGCCAAACTTGCCAAGGGTTTTACTTGCTTACTGAAGAAGGGGATCCCTTTCATTTGGGATGAAGTTACCCAGAAATCCTTCGATTCTTTAAAAGACACGCTTATCATTTCTCCTTTACTGCATCCCCCCGATTATCAACATGATTACTTCCTATACTTGGCTACAAATTATAATACTATTGCTATGGTGTTAGTTCAGGATGATGACGATGTCAACGAGCATGTGGTTTATTATTTAAGCAGAAATCTTCTCAATACTGAGTCTCAATATGCCCATGTCAAGAAACTTGCCTTGGCACAGTCCATGTTGTCCAAAGATTTCGACACTATATCCTTTTACGGAAAACCACAGTGATTTCTGATTGCAACCCCATGACCTATATACTGACTCGTCAGTTGCTGGGGGGAAATACTCCAAATGGATCATTATCCTATAGGAGTTTGATTTGAAGTTTACTGCCGCCAAATCAAAGAAATCACTTGTTTTTTGCTGAGTTGATCTATGCCCTTTCGTCTGCAAGCACTCCAACTGATTTTACTGAGTAGATTCCCAATGAAACTCTATTTATGATCAACACTCTTGACCCATGGTATGGAGATGTTATTGTTTATCTTCAAACCCAAACCTTTCGATCTGAGTTGTCTCGATCCGACTGATGCTGCATTCGGTGTCAGTCCCACCCTATCGGATCCTTGGTGATACATTGTATCGGGTTGGTGTGGGCTCTATTCTTCGCAGGTGTCGCACCCTAGAAGAGGCTAAACACGTCTTAAATGATTGCCACTCTGGTTCCTGTGGTGGTCATATTTCAGGATATGCCACTGCTCAGAAAATCCTTTGCGTTGGTTATTTTTGGCAAAGACTGTATTCTTGTTGTCCAAAAATGCCACGAATGCTAGATTTTCAACCGCAAGCAGCGTGCCCCACCCACACCCTTACACCCAGTATATATCATTGTCCCATTCGCTAAACGGGGCATTGATTTCATGACATGTAACTCTCGCTTGTCTGAGGGGCATGGTTATATAATCGTCGTAGTCGACTATTATACTAAATGGGTCAAGGCGATGCCTACATACAATGATAACGGTATTGATGCTGCTCGGTTCCTTTTTAACCACATCATAACACGTTTTGGTGTTCCTCAAGCCATTGTGAATGAGCATGGATCACATTTTCATCAGCGCATGATGGTAGAGTTGACTGCTTAGTTGGGCCTTCGTTATGATATCTCAACTCCTTGTTATCCACTGGCCAATGTCAAAGTTGAGGCAGTTAATAAAGTTTTGATTACTATGCTTCAGCGTACCATTGGGAACCACAAGAAGGATTGGAATTTAATGCTATTCTCATCTCTTTGGGCTTACAGAACTTCCGCTAAGACGACCACTAGATTCAATCCATTCCAGCTGGTGTATGGTTTAGAGGCAACTCTTCCAATCGAATGCGAAATCCCTTCGCTCAAACTAGCTATCGAACTTCTTCCGGATACCTCGCCTAGAGAGGAACAAATATTGTATCTTGAGAGGCTTGACGAGACTTGTCACATTGTTGTGATCGTCATTGAAGCTCAAAAGAAACATGTCAAAGCTCATTTTGACTAAACCGTTCTCCCCACACTTTTGCTGAAGGCAACTTGGTCCTTCTTTACGATCAAGCCAACGATAAATTGGGAGTAGGAAATTTTGAGCCCATGTGGCATGGGCCCTAAATTGTTAAGCGTGTCTTACAAAAAGGTGCCTATGAGCTATGTGATTATGAGGGAAATGGATTGTCACAACCCCGTAATGAGTTGTATTTGAAGAAGTATTATGCGTGAAATTCGTGTAATGACTTTTGTACATCAGTGTGTTAATTCATTAGTGTGCATTTTTGAGTTTTGGTGTGTTTGTTTTCTTTGTAGACATGTGTTTTTCTACTTCCCTTGTGTTCCAATCAGTTTGTAGATGTCATTAAGCCATTACATTGGTTTTGCTGATGGTGCTTATTGTAGCACACAAAACTTGTCTTCCGCAACATGGGTACTCTATGACCCTAGTAACAAGCTGATTAACTTACAAGGTATATGCCTTGGTCGAACAACCAATAATATTTCTCAATACAGTAAAGTTATTGAAATTTTGTCATAAAAAGTTGCTCTTGGCATTAGGGATTTAATTGTCAAGTTGGATTCACAGCAACAATCATTACTTAGTGAGAAATCCAGAAATATTTTGGATGTATCTACGTGTTAGATTACTAGAAAGAAATTTTGATTTCATCACATATCAACATATTCCACGCAATTTAAATACATTAACAGATGCATTAGAAAATTTTGTTCTTGATAGGCATTTGCGTCATTTATAAAAATGATCATATTTGGACACATAGAGTGTTTACATCAAGATATCAAAAAATAGAGTGTTCTAGGACACTTGGCTTTCAAAGCCTACAAAATGTGTAAAAAAGCTAGAAAGCCTACCAGCGTGCATGGTGCTCATGATAGCACAAGGGCGTTCTAATCACCCAGCCTAACAGTCGATGCAATCTCACAGATACTCCCACTGTGTGTCTCTTCCAACATAGTGGAACATCATCAATAGTGGCATACTTTGGGACTCATCGAGTTATTGCCTCCAGAATGCACTCCATCTCATCTAAGGGGTCTGCCCCTTCTTCATAGTTTGCGCCCACTATCTGATGAGCAACTCGCTGTGCTATTGGCGACATGATTGGTGGTCTCGCTGGTCCCACATCTGCACATTTATCACAAGTTGAGTCTCAGTTTATACTTTTACAAAAAATCATAAAATTTGAAAAAATCTAAAAAATAAGTTTTTACCTGCATCGGTCCATTGTTCCCCTGGTGGCAGAGGTAGATTTAGATCCCACCTGAATTCCATGCTAGCATAAGTGTAGTCATCTACCATGAGTAGTTTGGCATTCTAGCCAAGTGAAAAATTGTGGTGGGTAATGCATATGCTGACCCATTCCTCCTCGAGGCATGAGTTGACTCCATCTCACTAGTCTCATATCTCGGGGAGTAGGATTTGGTAACTCTTCCCACTAATACTAGAATAAGGGAATTCACTCTAAAATGAAGGTCACCAATATCAAATCAAACACGAATTGCTTCAGGTGTCCATGCTTCCCCTTGGTCAGTTGTCGTTTCATATTTTCCAAAAGGCCTCCACACTAGTTAAATATGGTGGGATTCAAACATGCAATAGCATAATAGAACTGGGATTTTGAAGCCTCTTGCAAGTCTTGGGTGCCAGATACAGGCGCCATAGTGAACAAGATCATTCTCAAGACAAGGTTTTTGGTTATTGTCTCTATCTTCACCTTCCCTCCATTGGTCATTTATGCACCGAGACAATGCCTATGGACTAGAGTCCTTGTACTTTCACCTCCTTAGTGAGATCTAAAGAGTTGGATTGCTTGCCCTCATCGAGACAATTCCATGATGAAGTATATATCCATCTCCTCAAGTTCTAGTTCCTGGCCTTTTATGATGAAGATCTCTCGATCTACATCCCAGAGACTGATCAAATAGGGTAGCAATTCCATCTGAGCCCTTAACCCTGTGGTCCTAAAGAACTTTAGCAGCCCACAATTCCTCAGATCATTTATGCATTTAGGATTTTGATTTGCTTGGTGGTCTTCAGCCTCATGACCTCTTACCTTTCGTTGCAAGACTGTAATCTCTGCAAACATCATCTGACACCAATTAATGCTTTTTTCATGGATTAAAATCATAATTTTTTTCTTCAAAAGAGGCTTTTATTTCCAAAACATCTACCTCGGCGCCATCGCACCTGTTTTTACAAGTAGAGCGATGGCATCGCATGAGCCTTTGGGATCGAGCGCGATAATCGCGGGTTTGATGACCATACCCATGACGATTGCTGACACCCTAAAAATTAAAAATCTCCCTTATAGCATAAGAATTACCATTTAAAATGCATAAAAAATTGATAAAATGCAAGAGCAGGGATGACCCTCTTACTTGTTGCACGTAGGATTTAACCCCGTACAGAAATTACCTGCATACGAATTCTAAAACACATAAAATAAACAATGCGAGAGCATAACACATAAAACACATATACACTGAGATTTCCCCTGGATCCCAAAACCGGGACTACCAGCTTGATTTTTCATTTTTTGTTCTTTTCAATGTTACAATACATATTTATACATGTTGAAGCATCCAATACTATGGACCGAAAACCATTGCGTCCAAAACCATGGACTGAAAATCATCGTGTCCAAAAAACATGTGTGGAAACCATGCACAAAACCATAGGTGGGTCTGCCCAACCTAACATAGGGTCCAAAACCAAAATTTTTCGTGGCCTCGGACCCCATAACGTGGGGTTACGGGTGCCCCTCAACCCCCCTGTGACCTCCTCCCCTCTAACCCCCAGTTAACTACGTGGGCTAGTCGTGGAAAGAATATAACACAACCCAACATTCTCCCACTTGTTGTTTTCTTTCCACAGGGGGTCACAAGAGAGCTTAGTCATTTTTCAGCCCTGAAATGCCCATTGTTTCTCTACACCAAGAGAACTTCTCGGAGCTCACATATTTTGTCAATGCATCTGCAGTATTCTTCAAAGTGTCCACCTTTACCAGCAACACCTTTTTGTCTTC
>APFE030569518.1:140692-176936 GCA_000404065.3 Pinus taeda
GAATTCTAAAACACATAAAATAAACAATGTGAGAGCATAACACATAAAACACATATACATAGAGATTTCCCCTGGATCCCAAAATCAGGACTACCAGCTTGATTTTTCATTTTTTGTTCCTTTCAATGTTACAATACATATTTATACATGTCGAAGCATCCAGTACTATGGACCGAAAACCATCGCGTCCAAAACCATGGACTAAAAACCATTGCGTAAAAAAAACATGTGCGAAAATCATGCACAAAACCATAGGTGGGTCCACCCAACCTAACATAGGGTCCAAAACCAGAATTTTCTGGGGCATTGCCCCAGACCCCATAAAGTGGGGTTATGGGTGCCCCTCAAACCCCCTGTCACCTCCTCCCCTCTAACCCCTGGTTAACTACGTGAGCTAGTCGTGGAAAGAATATAACACAACCCAACATTGCAGACGGTTCACGAAATGGCACTCTGGATCTCCCATAAGAGCCACTTGAAAATCAAGAGAATTAGGGCACAAATGAACTTTCAGAGCTTACTATGGTAAAAAATAAAATTACTTTTGGCTATTTATAGGTTTTGCAAGTCGTTTTTGTTAATATTTTTGTAGTATTTTAATGTTTTCTCTCGATATCAGTGATGGGTACGTTTCTTTGTGCAGTTACAGGTACCTTCAAGTGAACAGTGATCATAATTGACTGATTCTTGTGGGTTTTATTTTATCTGTTTTTTTGGACTCATTAAATAAACGAAAAAGGAACCCCCCTGGAGTCATCTTTGAGCTCTTTTTTGACTCTCGAAAAATAAAAAGATTGTCGAGTACTTGTTTTTTTGAACTCGTTAAAGTAAATGAATTGGCATCACCTCAATATAAGTTTACCCCTTTTTCGGGATGAGATTGACTATTTACCAAAAAGTTACACTTTGATTGACATGGTCAAGAGGTTCTCTCGGATATTGTTTTCTACCTTTTTGGATTCGAGAGACAAATTACGAAAAGGGACATGATCGATTTTTCTTTTTCATCTCTTTTTCAAAATCTCAAAATATGAAAAAGATATTGAGTTATTCTTACGTCAAACTCATTAAAACTTTACGACGACAGACTCGTCACCATGATGAGACCAAGCTTCTCCTTCCTAAGGCTCCTAAAACTTACTAGGATGGATTCATTCGAAGAATGAACTTACATGACAAACATATGCTATCCCCTTCAAGCTTGCGATAAAAATAATTGGGGTACTCGGTAGAAATAGTGGGGGAAAAATGAAGATGAAAGATCCCTTTTATAAGCATCATGTTGCTCTTGAACATGACACCCTTCTGCTGTCGTGTTGGGTTTGGGATATCCTCACTTAGTCACTTGTCCTCCCGGGTTTGGGTGATCCATTTTTCTTTTTCGTCTCTTTTTAAAACTCTCAAAATATGAAAAAGATACTGAGATATTTTTACATCAAACTCGTTAAAACTTTACGACGAAAGACTCATCACCATGATGAGACCAAGCTTCTCCTTCCTAAGGTTCGTAAAACTTACTAGGATGGATTCATTCGAAGAATGAACTTACATGACAAACATATGCTATCCCCTTTAAGCTTGTGATAAAAATAATTGGGGTACTCGGTAGAAATAGCGGGGGAAAAATGAAGATGAAACATCCTTTTATAAGCAGCATGTCGCTCTTGAACATGACACCCTTCTGCTCTCGTGTTGGGTTTGGGATAACCTCACTTAGTCACTTGTCCTCCCAGGTTTGTGTGATCCATTTTGCCTCTCATTTGACTATTCCATTTTTTCATCATGACCTTTAGTCCTATGTCAAGTCAGATTCTACCACACTTCGAAGTCGTGTTGCCGATGTTCAAGAGAAGTCCAATATGTAGTTATTTACCTATACACTGTTTAAGTCATTATTACAATCTTGAAAATTATTCCACTTTATTCCTTGTTTCATGTCAATGATGGGGGATCCATCATTTCCCTCTTTCGATGGGTCGCTTCCTATCGACTTCAACTCATTATCTAGGAAGATGACTTAGAAAATCCCTTTCAGTACCTTAGAGATTGCATGCCTTAATGGCAAGTTCTTCACATCCGACGACAGGTCTTCATCATTGGCATTCGATCGGGTGATTCCATGAGTGTTCAACTTCAGTTTCATTATCACATTCACGAATTGTACTGTTGTACCTTGAGAGCCATTGTCATTATTGGTGGTTTCTCTCGTACCTATTAATGGTCCACATCATTGGCTAGTAATCAGGTGGTTTTCTAGCATGCTCAACTTCAACACATTATTTGCATGCTAGGATTCGTACGTTGATTGGGTTAGGATGGAGTGCAAGACCCTGAGTCTTTTTTTTTATGACTCATGTTGCATGGATTTATATTTCATTCATGATTGTACACATGTTTCTACTATACAGATGGCTGTGACCATACCATGAGACTATATTTATGATGATCCTTGTTATCTAGATGGCTACGCCCATACCATGGATCTTTTCATATAGCCTTCATCATTGTGGATTCATGTCTTGATCTCAGATTTGTATATGTATATGCATCCTTGATTTGTAGGTCCCCTGATGGTGTGTGTCATCGTCCTTGCAAGAGCTCATAAAGAATCTCAACCATCACTCCTCGTTCTGCCTTCATGCTTTAGGGGGCATCTGTTAGATAGTATTTTGTCACACCTCCTACAATTCCCTGTGACATACCCCAAAGTTCCTGAAACATTACCATTATACAATATACTCATCCATGTCTACAACTCAAATCCCTCCTAAGACTTTGATTGGAAAATGCCTTGAGCTTTCCCTGAAGAAATAGCTCTTAAAACCCTAAAATGAGGATCATCGCTCTTATGAGGCTTAAAATAGAGATGGTTGCCTGTTGCACTGTACTTGACCATCGATGGCATCGCTCTCTTCCCTTGCATACCCATGATGATCCCAGAAAGGTAATTTTCCCAAAGAGGACGAGAAGCTTCGTGATCCCTATGAGCTACCTTTTTGAGATGAGGGCCTAATACTATCTTTGGATAGGTCCTAATTCCCTTTCCTAGCCTACAGATTCATCATCTCCCATTTCCAAATGGTTTGTCTATGTCTATTTTCACCCTTATGCTAAGCTCGTGCCTAGAGGCTATTCATTAGACTTAGAGAAGGAGTGCTTGGAGAGTTCTTGGCTTGGAATTGGATTACCACTGAAGGAGAGATTTTCAACATCAAGGCTTTGGTTGTAAGATTCCCTTTATTTCTTAATAATATACAACTGCTGGTTCATCTTCCCAAAATATATATGTTCATGTATTATTTAGCTTTACATTCCTTGATCAGTTAAGTAGGTTGTTAATGGATTTTTTATTGGTTGTTGTCTCTGGATCACTTGTGCAGGTACATAAAAGCTGAGAGAAGTAGGAACAAGTTCGTGACATAAGCGGTTCAAGGCCCTCAACAAAGGAAATCAAAACAATATCAGAATGAGATAGGTCATCTCTTTCTTTCTTCTTTTCAATTATAACCTAGAAATATGTCTAGTTTATTGTCACTTCAATTGCTAGACCCACTCATTGGGCTAGAGGGATCATCTCTGTCCACAGAGAATATTACCTTGTCAACAATATTATACCACCATTCAGCTAAAGGTAGCCACTGTACCCATTGATGCTATTTTTTTGAAGTGAAGCACCTTAGATATGTCTCCAAACATTTTTTGACTGCTTCTGTTTGACCATGATTTTGGGGATGATAGGAAGTACTTAGTTGGAGTTGGGTGCCTTGTAGCTTGAAAATTTCTTGCCAAAATTTTCTGGTGAAAGTTGGGTCATGATCAAAGACAATGGAAGCTGGCATGCCATGTAGTTTGAAGATCCAATCCATGAAAGCTTGAGCCACCAAAATGGGGGTAAATGGGTGAGGTAGAGTGAAAAAATGAGCATATTTAGAAAGTATGTCCACACCCACCATGATGACGGATTTGTTTCCTGAATTCAGGAGACCAGCAATGAAATCCATGGAAACATCCATCTAGACAAAGGCAGGGAGTGGCAATGGATATAAGGTTTCTGAAAACCTAACTGTTTCTCCATTGTGGCATTGAGACATCACATTTAGCTACAAAATTAAGAATGTCATTTTTCATGCCAGTCCAAAAGAAAGAACAACGAGTGCAAGCATAAGTCTTCTAAAATATTGAATTCCATGGAGTGGGAGATGAGTGAAACTCTTCCAAAATGCGGGTTTTGAGGGTGGATGTCGGCGATATAACTACTTGATCCCTGCAATGAAGAATATCGTCCTTCCAAGAGTAGACGACTGAGGAATTAGAATCTGCTCTCAAGTTATTAATAAGTTGGGAGAGAGAGGGGTGTGGAAATCATTCCTTGTGGGATTCTTCAATCCAATCTGGTATGGGAAAAGAGATTGATAGCAGGGTGCTTTCATCCTCAAATTGGCACGATAAAGCATCAGCTAGTACATTGTCATGCCCTTCCTTGCAAATTATCTCATAATCATATCCAAACATTTTTGCCATCCATTTATTTTGCTGTGGCGAGGATAGACATTGCTCCAAAAAATATTTGAGGCTTTGATGGTCTGTGTGGATTTGGAAATGTCACCCCAATAAGTATGGTTGCCTACATGTAAGATGGCCATCATCTCTCTCTCATAGCTAGATTAACCTAGATGTTTTCCACTCAATTGTTGGATGGTAAAATCCAAGGGTCGAACTTCCTGCATTAATACAACACCAATACCCGTATCGAAAGCATCACACTCAATCACAAAAGATTTGGTGAAGTTCGATAGTGCTAATACTGGAGTGGAACACATGGCCCGTTTGAGAGCCATAAACACCTATTGTGCTGCATCAGTTGAGAAAAATGAATTTTTCATGAGAAGGTTAGTGAGGGGTCTAACAATGAGACCATAATTGAATACAAATTTGCAATAGTAGTCAGTGAGACCCAAGAATCCCCTCAAACTCTTCAAGGTTTTTGATTGGGGCCAATATTGCATTGCCTATATCTTTTTGGGATCAACCTTGACACCTTCACGACCCACAATGTATCCCAAATACTCGACTTCTTCCATGTCAAAAGAGAACTTGGTCAATTTGACAAATAATTTGTGATTCCGCAGTAGTTGCAAGATTATGTCTACATGTTGAAGATGTTTTTCCCAGGTTAGGCTATAGATGAGAATGTCATCAAAGAAGATGAGGATAAATTTTCAGAGATATGGTTTCAGTAGGTGATTCATGAGGCTTTGAAAAGTAGATGGAGAATTACAGAGACCAAATGGCATGACCAAGAATTCATAATGGCCTTCATGAGTTCGGAAATCATTCTTTGGAATGTTTACTTCTTTCATGCGTATTTGGTGATAGCCAAAGCGAAGATCTAGCTTGGTAAAGAATTGAGCACCATGTAGTTCATCAAGCAGATCATCAACAACAGGAATAGGTAATTTTTCTTTGACAGTGAACTTGTTGATGGCCCGAAAGTTCGGACACATGCGCCATTCTCCATCTTTCCTTAGCACCATGACCACTGGTGATCAATAAGGACTGATGCTAGGACGAATAAAAACGGCTTCAAAGAGTTCCTTGATATTTTTTCAATTTCATTCTTTTGGGTGAAGGGACATTGATATGGGTGTACATTAGGTGGTTGGGCCCCTAGGGCCAAAGGAATCCTATGATCATGTTCACCTCTAGAGGGTGGAAGCTCTTTAGGTTTGTCAAATACTTGCTGGTGGTAGTCTAAGACCTGTTACATCTCAGGATGAATATGAAGAGTAGTGGATTCAATGGCCTCGATGGCATTAAACTGGGTGATGAATCTATGATGGCCCTTTCTTAACAAATTTTCCATTCGATGTGAGCTGATGATAGTAGGAGCACCTGCCTGGAGTCCACATAGTGTATAAATGTGGTCATTCTGCTTAAAGCTCATATATAAATCCTGGGAATCCATTTTGATTGGGCCCAGTGTTCGAAGCCATTCAACACCCAAGACAATGTCACAACCACCCATATAAATCGCAAACATGTGGGTCTTTAGGTGGTAGTCTCCCATTTGAAGTTTAATATTTTCGCAGTGGCCTTCACATTTCATTGTCCCCTCATCAACTATAAGGACTTGGAAATTAGAGACTGCTCGTACAAAACAATGAACAACTTCAACGACTTGTTTATGGATAAAGTTATGAGTGCTTCCACTATCAATCAATATCACTATGGGGTGATGTTGAAGAAAACCTAAGATTTTGAGATTTTGGGGTGCAGAAATGCCTGCCAAAGCATGTAGCGAGATAATTGGTTCATTTGGAGTAGCTGTGAGATCATTGTCATGTTGGGATAACATTTTAGATGCCATTGCCACCATTTCCATGTTTCTTGGTCCAAGTAAAGGGTCCCACACGTAGTTTAGTTTGATATTTGTAGATATCATTAAGGGTGAAATATTGTTCCATTTTTGCTACCCATACTGCCAAATTAGGGCCATCAAATTTATATCTTTCCATCTTGGGTGGCCAAGGGTGGGAATGTTGGTGATTTCCATGTAAGTGAATATGATGTCTATATTCTCCTTCGAGTTGTTCACCAATAATATGGTCCTCTTGATGAGACCCCAACGTCCTATTGGTGAATTGTGCAAACAGTTTTTCAATTTGGTCCAGTTGGTCCTTGAACTCATCCAACTTTGTTTCAAGGTACTTGATCTTCTCACTGGCCATGACTTGAGCTCTGGTTTCTACCATACACATATCTCGATCACTTGAAGTCACTCCAAAAAAAATTGGGACCGTCAGAAAATTGAGGTTGACAAGTGAATGGTACTACTGCGATCAGCTCGTTGTCCTCAATCTTATGGGCTAAGTCTCTTGTAAGCGTCCCGGGAAGGACTTAGATTTATTTTTTATTTTTTATTTTTTTTTCCTACTTCGAAAGGAGTTTTACTCCCCGCCGATCAATACTAAAGTGGCCGAATTCCAAAAAAATTAATCTTGCCCAATGTCTTGTGAAAATCAGGCCTAGACTATAGCAGCAACAAGCCTCACTATGCAGAGAGTCAGATCTTCCTGCGAAACCCCAACCGTTGAATGTGAGTTGCACTATAGTGGCAACACCCTAACTGTTGGATCTGATTGGTGTGGCGGCGACAGAACTCGAACTGCTAGATCTAAATTGTACTACGACAGTAGAACCCCAAATGCTAGATCTGATCTGGAAGATAAGATAATGGGCAATCTTCAGAGAGCAGTGGGAACTATGGTCACAAAGGAGTGTTAGGTGCTATAGATCGCAATATAAATAAGGGTCCAACAATAGTACTCGAGCCAATCTTTCAGGGCACTAACTAAGGAGGATCAACCTAACCCTTAGCTGTACTACGTGACTACCCTATTGTACGTGTGAGTAATATCCCTGAGTGTTGTTCTCAGTGTATTTTAGCGGCAAGATGACCGATGACTTATCGAAGGTGAGCTTTCAAGTCATCCTAGGGGCTTTCAATATACCCAAAGGTTACGTGGAAGTGAAATCCGTGCGCAGTTCTGTCTAATGCGCTACTACTTGAAGGGGTATCCATAAGGGTTACAAGGGAGTCCAATAAGCATGACCACCTCTTGTATTTCTTGTGTGCATGCCTCCCCAAATCCACAGCTTTATGTGCTCAATGACAAATCCCGTGGTTTAAAGACGTCGGAACACATCTCTAGCCTAAAACAATTCTGTGAAAATTGGAGGTACAATTGGCCCTGTAAATTGCTCTGATACCACTTGTTATGATCTTGACCTATGAGAAATTCCAGAATACCAGATATGTGAAAAAATACAACCCAAAACACAGAATAAAATGAGAAAAAACAACAAGTATTTTTTTATTCAGAGATAGATGCAATGTTCACTTGCCTCTTCGAGGGGGCAACCTCCAGCAGAGAAGAGCTCGATTACAAATAAGTCTCGATGATATCTCCTTTCTAACTACAACTATTTATAGCTGAATGACCTCCAACAAACTAACGACTGGTGGTCCTTTGCATAACATCGGTTAACCACTTTATTTATTAATTATGGTATGTTTGCAACTAACTTTGGTCCCTTTCTTAAATGCAGGTCAAGCACTTACGAAGAAGAACTAGAACCTGAGTGTATTTTATAGAGAAATATTCTCATGCTACATAACCAATCAATTGAGTAGGTTAAAGTGTAGTGGAAGCATTTTGGTCCTAATGAAGCTACATGGGAGATGGTTGATCAGATGCGCGCTATGTATCGTTCTCTATTCGTTGTTTGAGGGGATGTATTTTGGTACATGTTTTGGCATGGTGTTTTGGTATATGTATTTATGTATATGGATGCAAATACCACCATGAGCTCTGTTATAAATCTCCAATAAGCGGTATATGTGTCACGTTATTATGTTTTCATGTTGGTTTGCTTTTCAGTAGGTTGATCATTGTAAATACTGCACCGATCTAAGTTATAAATCTCCATGGCCAATATGTTTTTCTTTTTAGTGGTCTTGCTGGTTGTAGGTGTCATTGAACACCAAGAAAGGTGTTCCCCTAAGGGGAGAGGTCTGTAACAGCCTCATGTTAAAAATCCATGTAATAAATTTAATAAAGAAAAAATAATTCCAGGGCCATGGGACACTTATCCAAAGATGAATGTTGGGAAAAACATCCTAGTGTGGGTGTTCATTTGGTATTTTATGGCTAAGCAAATTGTAAAAAGAAATTGCAAAGGATTTGAAAAGGAAAAGAAGAATTAATTGACATTTTATTTATGAAAATAAAGGAAATTAGGAGACAAGGAAGGTGAAAGGTCACAGGTTGCATGTGAGGATAAAAATGAAGGAAAATAATGGAAAATCTATGAAATTAGAGGCCTCATTGATAAAAAGGTTTTTGAGGACCAGTTCACAACGTATTTTTAGTTCAGTTTTGGATCTCTCTCTCTACTCTCATACTCTTGCACACTTAGAGTATTCTTGGAGCACTCTAGCACTAGAGGAAGGAAGGGAAAGGAAGGACAAGAAAACAAAGGGAAGCAAAGATCAAGAAAGGAAGAGTGAGATCAAGTGACTATAACGACATTACTTGCAGGGATCAAGTTGCATGTATGATTTCCTTGCTAGTTTTGGCATGCATGGTACATGCATGTGTGTATTTAGTTCTCTTGTTGTCCTTAGCATGGGCTTTTCCGGGCGTGACAATGTTTTTCAACCTTGCCTTTCCATTTCCAGATAGCCATGGTGTGATGGGGTTTCTCTTATGTTGTTGAGCTAGATTTTCATATGGTTTCGAAACTGATTGGGGTGGTCTCAGGAAAAATCACAAGGCCTAGAATCCCATGACCGGTAATGGAAGGATACACGATAAAGCCTAGAGGGCGGAGACAAACAAATTCCTAACGGTTTAGGTGGAGATATCTAGAGACATCCATGCTTGTTCAGGGCCTAATGATCTCTTGACTGGTATATGGTGGGATTGCGGTAAAGCCTGTTGTGCATGTTTATTGTTTATGCCTAGGAATCCCTTAACGGGACACATAGTAAATCCTGTGGAAGCCTTGGTTAGTTTTTTTGTGAGTCCCACATTCATACTTGGAATATAGCAGGTGAGTGATTGGGTGAAAGAAATATTTTGTTCAACACAATCTATGGTGGGGTGGTACGTGGAAATCCCTGACCTGGTTGCATTTTGCATATGTTAATAAGAGTTATTTTCCTCTTGCGTTTTACGTGTAAATGTGTTTTTTATTATGTGGGTATAATGGCTGTTATGCCATTGTTGATTTGTTGGTTATAAGCATGGTTTATGACAGACTTGAGTTATGGATATCATTTTGTTTTATTTTGTAAATGAAATTTTAATGAATGTATGACCTAATAGATGATATTGAAAATATTATGAGAGGGCATCAGACCTTCTTGACAAATATCATATAAGTATGCAACCCTTATGTTGAAATATGTTGTTATGAACTATAAATTACATGTTCATGATGTGTTTGACGAAATGCCTGTCATGGTTGTTAGGGGTAAAGTCAAGTCCTTGTTCAAGTTTTTATATTATTATCCCTATCTCAATGTTATTTATCATTTATGGAAGTTTTATGAATTTCCGGGTAGAGGCTTGAGTCCTAGCCTAAAAAAGTGGCTTAGAATCTGGGGTCATTGGCACATAACTGTCTGAAAAAGGCCACAGTGGCATGGATGCCTTGTTGTAGGAGTGGTTGGAGGGTCTCAGTCGCATGGAAGGCTTTCCATGGGAGTGAATAGGGGTTTAGTTCAGTCAAGAAGCAAGTTCTATAAGGTGTTGGACACCAAGAGGGGTTGGTTGGCTCCTGAAGGTTCATGTAGCTCCCGAGGAAGGCCAGTTTGGTTTTGGTTTGTCGATTCCACTTCCTTAATTATAATTAGGGAGTTGAATCATATCATAGTACCTCTTCGTCACATGTTTACCTAGGTAGGCTGGTTATCTTGGGTAAATGTGGGAGGAGGGTGTTACTAAAAGGATTTTAATCCCTTCCAAAAGAAGGAAATACTAATATATAAGCGATATAATGCAATGAGAATAAATGACAAAACCATGGACCATTTTTCTCAAAATATCATTTAGAATATGTATCCAAAATTCATTAATTCCATTTATCATACATTCAATGAAGGAATGCATCAAGTTTGTTATATTGAAGGGGTTGTAGAAGGAGAATATGGGGAGGGAAATGAGTCACCAAATTATGATGAGATATCTTACCTAATTATGAAACATATATAGAAGTTGAAGAGGAAGTGGTAAAGTAAGCTCATGTTATACAAACCATTAATAGCCATTACCATTTTCAGAGTAAATATACTGCTAAATTTGATGCCCAACTTATTTCCCCTATGGAGACCAAAAAATATTCTACTACAAAATAATTTGTTGTTGTTCCGTCAGCAAGAAAGATGTTATAGTGGATGGCATGATGAATATCAAAGCTAAAATTTCCCTAAATGATTTGTTGAGCATGAACAACAACAAATGTTACTATTGTCGATATTTAATGATCCCACTATGAAGAATAAGGAAGTAGTGGTAAATGTTGCCATTGACAAGGCCCTAAATCTCAAATCCTACCTTTTCTTTTGAATTTTGATATTTTTAACCATAAGATCTGCAAGTTTTTGGTTTATTTAGGGTCATCATCAAATCCCATGCCATATTCATTGTGTAAGAAGTCGAATATGAAAGCCCTCATTTAATACCCACACACCATATACCTTAATTGATTAGAGGAAAAAGTTATGGGTGAGTTAAAAGACATATTAACTAGAGTTGATTCAAACCTCATGTTCACAAAGTTATAAACATTATTTTTGTTGATATTCTTGAAGCTTATAATATTTTGTTCAAAAAAAATTGGTCACATAAATACCAATGATACTTCACAAGTAATTGGAACCATTAATTGCTACCATGGAAAGGAAATTTGAATCACATCATAATAGATTGGGAAGAGCACATGAAATTCACAATTATGTAACTAGAAGGGAAGAAAAAGCCCATTATGCTTTTAGAAGTTGGTTCTGGAAACTATTTTCTAGCTTCACTCTTTTCATTTAATAAATAGTTCTATATCTTTCATTCAATTTAGTTTGATGTTTCTCACTATACCATAATATAAGTAGATGACATCAAAACTAGGGACATGGATGTGATTACTACCATTTGGAATTTATATTTTGATGGTTATAAGCCAAAGGAAGGCATATATATTGGTTTCTTTTTATTGATCTAAAGGATATGCACACCTTAATTTCTCATGAGATTGAATTAAAATGCACCAACAATACGACAAGTATAAGGCTTTTGTCTTAGGATTGAATAAGGCCCTTAGTCTAAACATTAAATGCTTAATTTTTTTTTGGTGATTCATAAATCATTATGAGGTAGATAAATAATTTTATTCACAATCATTCACCCCTATTGAAAAATTACTAAGAAGAGATATTGATATAAATGGATACGAATTCCCACCCACCTCTCCCATTGACTTATAATGGTTCTACTTCTTGGCATTTCCACTACATTTTTGTAAACCATGAACTTTTGATGCATTGTTTAGGTACTTAACATGTGTTTTTGGTTGTTAACACACCCACATTTTTTAGTTTCGGGGCCTACCAAACATATGAAGCATGGAATAAACTTTGTAACATTATAAGAAATGCCACAAATGGAGTTTATATGCAAAAATTTCAACCTTGAGAAGCTGACATATCAAATGAGCTCCTTGGGGCATGTGTTCCTTTCATCACCTCATCTCCTAAATTTAGAGCTTTAGGTCTTTATGTTTTCCCCCTCATAGGGTTTTGTACTTCATGTTAAAAGGTAATTTCAAGCTATTGTAATGGGATTCTTGTGAATGTTTAACATGACACATCTCTCCTAAGAGATAAGATACCACAAATCTATACAATTTGTATTGTGTTTCATCTTGCAACTTTTTTTTTTTTAATTCAATGATAGAATTTGAGTTTCACTATATTACAAAGATCTCTGCAAGAACCCTATGTGATTGTTCCTATATTTTTATCTTCATTTTATTCTCTAATCAATAAATATTATTAGTATAAAACAAAATTGTGCTTTGTTGTTTTTCCATGTATATCCCCGACAAGGTTTGGGTATTTGTAGGTAGGCCTTCAATTAATTGAGTATGGTGAAGATCATGCTCACTAAATTGAGTGGCATCCCATGGCAGTTGAAAAGAGATATGACAAAGTAGGAGATCCTATTAATATGTTGCTTGAGGAATCCATTACATGAAAAAGGAATGAGATGATAGAAAAAAATTCCCAATTCCTTCAATGATTGTAAACAATGATGAAGGCATCTTTGACAAGAAGTCACTTTAAAAGTACAATTCCATTCAAGGTACAAGTTAACTATTTCATTCCTTTATTTGAAGGATTGATATGTGTAGATGATTTGAAGAAATAATTAAGTTTTCTATAGGTTTATTACTCTATTAAAAAAAATTGATGATGAAAATATCATCTTTCACTTAAGTCCTTTCTACATGTCAAACATTGGTGGGACATTCATTGTGTTCAACATGTCAGAGATTGGTCTAAAATATTTAGGATAGAAGCACTTGGGAATATTTTTTCGATTCCCTCAAGGAGGAATTATACTTTGTTGGAAACTATGATGGCTTGTGCATTATGTGAATAACTTTTCAATGAGAGAGTAGACTGTGCCAAGTACACCAATATCTACCAAACCTTACACTTAAATTTAGGTATTGGGTACTCTAAGTGGCACTTGGTTCTAAAATACCATAATGGTATAAATAGGTATACCTAAAGAAAGATGGAGTTCTTCACATTTCCTCATTAGGATTTTCTTATGGGTATGTTGTCAAGACTGAGACAAAGGTTAAGTAGAAGAATAAGAGGGAATTTGGGTTTACAAATCTACGATAATAAGACATGGAAAAGGTGGCATTAACTTGCAAAACAATAGAGAAAATATAACCAACCTAAGGACAACCAAGTCCAAGCCACAATCAAATAAAGGTAACATAAATTTGAATAAGGACATTGGAAAGTGGTGTGAGATGGAAAAAGGCCCTTGGACAACACGTATGAGTGTCACTCCAAATAAGCATTGTCAGCTAAAATAAAAAACTCAGGGTTAGATTCTAACTTGGACTATGATTTAAATCTAAACAAGGGAAAATTAAATATCAATGAAAAACTCAATGTTACCATCACTAAAACAAAGACCCAACTAGGGGAATAAAAGGCTCTTGAGGAAGGTGAACACCTCTTCCACTTATAGATGTGGGAGGAGGTGACTCTGCTACATTTCATTGTTAATAATGGTTCGCTGATCCATGAGGATCACCAAAACCAATGCAATGAAACAGTCTCAAATTATGTTGAAAATGTTTGTATGTTGAAGATATTTTCAATATCTTTCCAATGCAATTTGAACAAGGTCAATCAGATGTTGTATACACATGATATGGCTTGCTAAAGTTGAAGATAAATATGTAAAAAGATAATGCACAATGCTAATACATGGATTTGATATGTGGACCAATCATACACTGAAACATGGACCAATTAAAAGGAAACATGTGGCAACATTTGGTGCAAGTATGGTAATCTCCAAAAGGTTTCAATACTAGATTCAATGTAGTGTCCACAATTCACACCTAATTACATCAACATGGATACAACATTATAAATGCTAGTTGTTATAAAATCCCAATAAATGTGGGATAAATAAAACATGAATGGATTTTCCAAACCATATTTAAAACCTTCAAACATTGTGCCAACCCAACAAAACCTATGTGCATCACATGCCCACAAAGTGTGTCACACATGCTATTAATATACCATATTTACAACCCACAACATATTTATATAATATGGAGTCATGTTACATGTGGTATCAATATATCTTGCCAACAAAAGTAAAAGGAAGATTCAAAGGGATTTGACCGTTCTACAAAAAAATGAGCAACTTACCATTGCACCACACACTTGGGAAGTGCTATTAAATGTAATGAATTATATTTGAAGGAAACAAAGACTCTTTATGGAGAAAATATTCAAGATATTGTTCATTGTTTCTAAAAGAAGCCATTGGAGGTTGTGAGGCCTATGCTATTATCTTCCTAAAGAACACTAGTGACACATTTTTGCATATTGGAGGTTATTCTTTGATGTAAAGAGACTTAATGGTGTATTTTGCATCATTTTTAATGGTTCAATTTCTCTTTTGAAGTAGATCCATAGACATATCCAATAAGGGTGAACTTTGTTAACAATTTGTTGAGTATTATCTATGATTATTGCTGTTTTATTCTCAATTTCAGTTATTTAATTGTTTATTTAAGTCATTTTTTAACAAAATTATGGGATAATTGAGAAGTTATGTATAAGAATTCAAACTAGTGTATTGAAGTAATTCCAACACTAATTTTGGATCAAGTTGGTATTATAGATAGATTGATCAAAGATTTGCAAGAATTGGTTTTGAATACTAACTAGGTCTAAGCTCAAGCATGGAGAAGAATCACTTGAAGAGTGCAATCTCAAGATTGGTACGAAACATGAATTTCAATTGTAATTAATGGAACATGAAGGGGAAGGAAATCTCACAAATTCTGAAAGGATGTTTCAAAATTATTTTCTTGACATGAAGGCCCTGGGGGAAGAGTTATATAGAGAACCACTACAAGGAAAATACCTTATAGCAGAGGTTATAATGAAGGTTTTTAGTGTTATAAAATTGGAAAAATTGTTAAAAAAACATTCTCTAAAAAGTTTGTTTATGGTAGTGGATGTTTTAGTGAAGATTATAATGGAACTTCACACAACTGAAAAATTTAGCAGATGTTTTTTTTAGCTATGCGCTTCATGGGAAAATAACACCGATGCACTATATATAAAATCATTGAGGCGTTGAATGCAAAGAACAACAGTGCTTGAAATGTATACTGCACCAATGCATATAGATCAAAAAATGCCTTGTGGTGTTCTTTTCAAAAACGACACCAAGGCAAGAAAAAAAATATTGCAGACTCGGTGCTGTTAATTTTACTAATGCATCGGGGCCGGAAATAATATTTTGTAGCACCGAGGTGTTAGTTCTATGAAAGCACTGGTGCTTTAAGAATTACAATTCACTAGGTTGTTAATTGCAAGCAATACTTATGCTTGAATAATTAGACGCCTTGGTGTTGTCGTTTTCCAAAAATGCACTGGTCATGCAAAAAATATGTCATAATGGTGATTTTATATAACATATTACACTGTTGCATGTTTCTGTTATCAACACATTGATTTTTTTTTTATGAGATTTTAACTTTTTTGGAAACATCAACCTATGACAATGCAAATATAGTGATTTTTAAAATATGTTATTCATCAGAAACCCAACATATATTTTATAACAATATTCATATTCATATAAATTAAAATTTGATTAGTGCATTTGTATATGATGTTTGGATTAATTTGTTATATTATTAGATTTCATATATCTTCATTATAATATTTAATCATCTATATAATTAATTAGTGGTGTAACATTTCACAACAACATTGGATAACACAATAGAATACATTAAATGTATTTTTTTATATATCAATAAGAGGCTCTTTTTCATTCAAAATGAGATTGTTATTAGTAACCCCTTGTCTTTTAATTGGGACACTATGTCCTTTACATTAAATAAAACTTTTGGTTTTCATAAACAATTATTTCAAAAAATACAATAAGTTGCATTGATATCCAAATAGATCATCATTCTTTGCTGGAACTAATGTCAATGCTCGAGCTACCTCCATGAATTCAATTTTTTTGATGTATGTTTTGTTGTTTGCATTGATTTCTTTTGTCTTAATGATCTTGTTCCATATGCAAACATAAAAATAAAGTGTAATGAGTGTATCTACATTTTTGAGAATAATGAAAATTGAAATAAATAATATACATCCATTTAAATCAAATAGAAATGTACCATAGCAAGAAGTGACTCATGAACTGTACACATGGTTTCAAAACCAAGTCTCATGTCTTGTTGCAACAAGTCTTCTGTTGGGGTAGTCCCATACAAATTGCATGAGACTCGTTGCATTCTAACATACAAATTCCACAATTATTTTTTGAGATGCCAACATATACTTACAACTCTTCTTTGGATGTTAGCATCTATTTGAAGACATTCAAGGGTGGTTGTTGTAAAACAACTTAAAATATACAAAAAATGAAACCTTGAATTATTATAATGAAATATTAACAATTACTCACAAACTTTGATATCAACCCTTTTATTCCTTGTCATCATGTTTTATGTGTTGAATGGGTCTTATTTTGTTTTATTTTTTGCAAGAAAATACTTGAAAATTAATATTTAATGCTAAATAATTTTTTTATATGTACAAAGTCAATCATGATTACATACATTTGAAGCATGTTGTTGTTGAGGTGGCTCTTCCTGTAATGTAATTATTTCCATTTCTTTAACCATATCCTTGTACACTTTTTTGGACATTCCTACTGGCATGTTTCACGTATCAGCTTATTGATCCTTTGGGATTTTCATAATCTTCCTCAAAAAAGTAATAAATTATTTTTATATTGATATTAATAAAAGAATGGTTTGTAGCGATATATACATATAATTCTAGAAAAACATTTTAATTAGGAATATTACCTTTTGAATGATTCTTTTTTGTTGTTGTATGTTTTTCTATTGCAAGTCTGATGGGTCTCATTAACCATTTTCTGGAAACACTTCATGTAGTTTAGATATAATTTGGTTTTTGGAATCATTGGATTGATTTTTTTTATTGTAAGTGAAAAGTATGTTTATAGGTTCGTTCCACTATATCCCTCATAGTTTTGTAAAAGAGAATCTTCCTTTCATTAACCTCCAACACCACTCCACATGAGCTAAGGACCAATTCATCGTCATTTACATGTTCTATAATTTTTATTTTCTTAGAATGACATTGATCTTTTCCTTCGTTGTTGCTCCCTATAGAACATTAAACATATATGAATTAATATATTGTTTGAAACATCTTATCTAATATTTTTAAGTATATTATTGATGATATTATAAAAAAAGAAACTCATATTGAATAGTATTTTTTCATTCACTCGATTCATCCTTCTGCAATTTTTCTATCACACATTTACACTCTTCTATACTTAGATTAAAAATAATATTATCGGTCTTCTTCATTTTGTGGCTATATATGACACACAATAACCAATAAATATGAGTTAAAATTACATATAGTTCAAACATATTAATTTTGTAAAGAATTTACAAAAAACTTACCTTCTCTGATTTTTTCGATGTGCTATCATTGTGTCGATCAATATTTTTGTTACTTGAAAACTTCTCAGAGATTTTTTAATCAGTATACAACCTATATCATTCAATACAGAAGCCATTAAATATATTTTATACATGAATAAATAATTTTAAGCCAAAAAGAGCTCTGATAATCGGTGCATTTATTTGAATAAACATCCCAGTGCGCTTAAGCCACTAAACACACTGGGTGTTTAATTGTTCAACACCGACAACAAAAAATAATTTTAAATTATGATGGTGCGATTTGTAATAATAAAGGAACTGCAATTAATTAACAGTGCTATTTGGCAGAGGCACGTCAGTGTGTTATATTACACCAGGAGCACCGATAAACAAATTGAACAAAACCGACAGGGTTATAATACACTTGTGCATTGTATTACAGGGGGTGCACCGGTGCATTATATTACATTAGCGCATTGTGAAACATATGTCATTAAAAAAAATAGATAGGGCCAAAAAGGTTTGGATTTAATTCAATAAGTGATCCCCCTACTTTACATGTCAAATTACCTATATATAGTAAATACACAAACCCATTAAATCTAAAATTCCTGAAATGAAAAACCCTAATTGTAAAATGGTAGAGGGAGTTAAACCCTATGATGAAATTTGGTAGTCACATAAGCAAGAAGAAGTAAGGGTTTAAGGTAAGTATTGATTTTTTTTTGTTTTTGTTTTTTTGTTTGTTTTTGTTTTTGTTTGTTTTTGTTTTTATTTTTGTTTTTGTTTTTGTTTTTGTTTTTGTTTTGTTTGTTTGTTTGCTTGTTGTTTTTGTTTGTTTTTTTTTTTTTTATCCCTCAATTTGAATAACTAACTAATTGTAAATTTTGAACAGTAAATCTAAAGATTATTATTATTATATTTTAATGCAGGGTTTTGAGTGAATCACCATACCTTTCAAATTATAATGTTTCCATGGTTCCAAGAGATTTTGTTGCTCCAAAGTGCTCTCAGTATGTATCTCTTGCAATTGAGCTCTCTTTTAACTAAATCATAACAGAGATTATAAATTTTTTTATTAGTAAAATCAACAATAAAATTTAAAATTTTTACTATGCATGGTTTTTAGTAAATCACCATACCTTTCAACTTTTGATCTTCTAAATAGTCTTGTTGCTCCAAAGTATTATGTTGTTGCACAATGCTCTTAGTATGTCTCTCTTGCAAATCACTCCCTTGAAATTTTGGGAAAAATAATGAAATAGTGAATAACCTTTTACTATTTAAAAGTTATGATTTTAGATTTCAAAAAATCAATTGCTGGTCATTTTCAATTAAAAAAAAAAAACTCCATTTTTTTCCTCCCTTAGGCCGAACATCGGTGCATTCGATAGTTAAAAGAACCGATGTGTTTAAAAGTAAAGCATGCCTAAATTGTCCAGCCACCAAATTTTTTCAACGCACCGACGTTGATAGATTTTTTAATTAATTAATTTATTATTATTTTTTTTTAAAATTTTGAAATGGTGTGGTTAATATTTTAACGCAATGGTGCGGTTTGTATTTAAATGTATCAGTGTTGTAATTGTTATACGAGCACCAACATGGTAGAATTCATTTTTATTTTCAAAATTTTGGAAATAGGTGTGTACTAGTGCTGCTTTTATTTAAACACATCGATGCATTTTTGTAAAAGAGCATCGATATGAATTTTATATTTTTCAGAATGCCAGAAACCGACGTGGGTATTATTTGAATGCCCCATGTGGGTATTATTTGAATTTTATATTGATTTGTTCTCATAAGCACACCGATAGGGTTTAAAAGCTATCTGGAATTTTATTTTCACATTAAATGGCATTTTAATCTATAATTTATGCTTTAAGATACATTCACATGAATAACAATAGTTCATAGTAAACATTTTACACTTAAAGTCGTCTTATCCTTGAAAAATGATTTGAAAACTATATTGAAATTCAGATTGTGGTTATATGGTTCTCGAAATCAATTTTAGATATTCACACACAATTTTTTTTTGGTTTTGCTCAAATGCAAGAAGAAAATCTTAATAATATCAAATGGCCAATTCTTCAAATTCCAGCTTGTTCCATATTGCCGATCAAATCCCTTCATGGAATTCTCCATTTCCATCTCCAATAGGTTCATATTTTATTTATATTTTGATTATCTAATTGATTTTTTTTTAGTCCATGTTGACTTGAATAAAAATGTATCCAAATTTACAAGATCCTGATTCAGAATCGAGTTTAGATGCAAAAAAAATTCCTCCATTTCAAAAATGTCAGAAGCTCTTACCAGGAAAAGCATATCACAAGCAGTTGGTACATGAAAAGGACAACCTCTTCACCCTGCTAATTGGGATGATGACGGGGAGGTGTTGGATGAGTTGGCAGATCAGGTGGAGGAGTGACATGGCAAAGGATGTCCCGCTCACTTGTAATCTTGCTCGTTTATCACAATCATGGTGAATGCCACTTACCATTCACGGGGGAACCTGTGGTGTTAAGTAGTTCCATCAGTGAGTGATGTCGGGTGTGATCCCGATTGTGGATCGGTCGACAGTGGTTTACCCACCAAACCACTTATAGGGGCATCTGTCTCCATAAGTGTCGTGCTCTTCGTGGTGTCAAGTTTCTCATATGGGGGAGTCCTGATGCCATGAACGATATCATGCTCCAAAAATTCACGATCTTTAATATTATTTCTCTGTTGAGTCCCACCAATCATTATAAACCTTACTTTTGATCCTGCACCATTCTTAGTCCCACATTATTTTCTTAAAATAAGTCACCACAAAAATAATTACAATTTTTTTCCTTTTTATTGACTTTTTTTATAATTTTTTGTTTTGTTTTGTAGCATATATGATTTTTTTTTTTAGAATTTTTAACAGAGTGAAAATGAGCTACAACAGAGTACACATCATATCACACATGCCCAAATGATTGCATTCTATATAGAGGAGAACATGAAGACAAAGATATATGTCTAAAATGTGCATGATAGGTACTGTAAATAAAAAAAGGGTAAATCACACGGTACTCCTCATAATATATTGAGGCACATGCCTATAATTCCACAGATTTAAAGGCTCTTTCCTTGCAAAGGATTAGCTATGTTGCAGGGATGACACACCTCACACATAAGTGAGTCGGGAGTTATGCGAATCCCAACAGATTCAATAACCATGAAGCATATAGAGGATACATGGCTTGAAAAATTCAAGGATGAAGTGTGAAGTCTACGACTCGATATAGCCATGGATCGCATCAACCCATATTCCCTCTAAAACACCAACTATTCTATTTGGCCTGCAATAATGATCAATAACAATATCCCCCCATGGTTATCCGTGAAGAATGAACATCTTATGTTGGATCTCATAGTCCCTAGTAGAAGACAAGTGAAGAATATGGATGTCTACTTACAACCAATGGTAGATTAATTAAAGGAATTATGGGAAGGGATACATGTGTACGATGTATCGAGACCCATCACAATAGAAAGGAATTTTACATTGTATGCACCATACATGATTATCCAAGCTTAGGAGTTGTCTCTGATAAATTAATTTTTATTGATTTGTTGATATACCTAACAATATTGTTTCACATATTAATTTAATTCATCGCAATTGTTTTGATTTCATGGTTGTTAACGTGCTAACTTGTATACAATAATTTTGTAGGCCTTGTAACGAAAGGGTATCATGGATGTAAATAGTGTGGAACTTCTCTAAAGGCTAGGTGGTACGACCACCTACGAAAGTTAGTGTATGATTTCCCTAGGGTATTCCTCCCTGAAGAACACCATTATAAAAGAGGAACATCTAGTTTCAATGGTAAACCAAAGAGAACCCAAATTATTGCAATAATGACACCAATTGAACGGCTTCGAGAATATAAGAGAGAGAAGGAGAAATATTTTGCATAAATGTTTGATTCAAATGGGAAGCCTATATTCGATGATCCAGAATTATTCGACATATATGTTGAGAAAATTCCCTTTGGGATGAAAATGAAATCTGTCTTTTATGAGCTCCCATATTCGGAGCATCTTAATATTGCTTGCTTACTAGATCCCATGCATATATTTAAAATTGTTTCATCTTCTTTATGGAGGCACATATCATTGAAAGAAAATGACACATTGGCTATTAGGAGAGATCTTATTTCTTCAAAAACTAAAAAGAAACATTGGCCAAGACAATAAAATAGAGGAGAGGTTGGTCCCTCTTGGCCTTTCAAAGAAGTTGATGTCCCATGGATTTTAAAGAAAGATGATATTTATTTGGAAAAGGAAGTTATAATGAGTGTGAGGGTGGCTTGTTTATATGGGTCTTCACTACAACACTGCTTCACTGTGGAAGACCATTTTTTGGGGTTGAAATAGCATGACCATTTGAACCTTCTAAGAGTACATATGTCAAAAACATGATTTTATTATTATTATTTTTATTTTTATGAAATGGTATATTTTATAATTTATTTTTGTATAATGTACTATTTATTGTGCAGTGTCATTATCCTCTGCTTGTGCATGGGTGTGTGAACCATGACTTCCCCCAAGACCTATGACGTGCCATATCTAAATTATCTACAATTGTACGTTGGATCACATCAAAGGATATTCATATTGTTATAGGTCATTTTGTCCCATCTACTCAAATGACCTGAAAACTGGATCAATCAAAATCCTTGACACCTTGCAGTCATCCCTTTCCAAAGCCTTAAGCATTACTTCTAAAAAAATTCGAAGAATTATAGGTTTAACAACTTAAAAAACTCATTTTTGGACCTATCACGCCCTGTCCTCTAGCAACCTGCACAGATTGCATGTTGCGTATTTGAGAAATTACACTGAACAAAACATGTTGCCTTTGTTGTAGGTGTGATGGTTCTACAATTTCAAGAAAAAAAATTAAAATAAAAATTGAATATTCTCTTTCCAGGAGATTCTAATGTGGTTTTAACCATTCACTATTGATTGATATCTCAAACTCCTATCATTGAGGTATTATCTCTTATCCCTAAAGGTTATCCTCCTTCATTTGTGGATCCAAGTCTAGATTGGTAAAATATCTTATCCCTAGAGGTTATCCTCCTTCATTTGTGGATCCAAGTCCTAGATTGGTAAATCCTAAGCTGCCCTATTTACCCTATAAATTCACTTCCTCCCATAGAGCCTGGGTTGGCTTTTGGAGACTCTTAGCTATGACCTAATGCTACTTCTTTTTACCTAAGGATCAATTTCCATTCTTGAGTTGTGATTGGAGGCTTGCTTTTTGGCTAAATAAGGACAAGCTAGGTTGGAGACATCTACATGGTCAATATCTATAAAAGGGTTGTAATCTTCTCCTATATTTCATCAATATAAAATATTTGCTTTCCTATACTTATGTCTATTTAAGGCATATGTATATAAATGCCCTCTTGACTCATTAGTTAGAGATATTAGTCTCTGCTATGAGTATCTTGTAGTTCTTGTGCTTGTTATAATTGTTTACATGTTCTATTTATAGCGTTTGGAGTTGGAGCTAAAGTTTACAAGAATGGAGAAGAGGAGAACTTGCATTGGGCCTCCTCTTTAAGAAAAGCACAATTGTTTTGTTTCTATTGTTTCTAATTCAAGCCACTAGATATAGGGAGTTCACTTATGTCCGCATAAGAGAATTTTATGTCTAACAACTTAGAGACTCCACTAGGGAACAAGATGCACCTATAGTGGTTTCCTTAGCCTACTCATTTTATACCTTTCAATATGACTTAAATTGATTTTTTTACAAAGTAATTAGTCTTAGGAAAAACAGAATTCTAAGCTTGGTAGGGTTTTTGTTTCGCTTTTTGAATAAAAGTAGCCCCAACACACTTTTTGGTCTGAGATAGAGTGACCCAATGCACTTGTCTCTCTTTGTGTGTGATGCATCACACTGATTCCTTCACCTAGAATATGATGGTTCTTGTAGGATTTAAAAATTGCATTTCTATGACTTTCTCTGAGTTATGATTTGATCCAGTGAATTTTCCCAAGTCTTTGAACTAGTCATTGTCTCTCTAAAGAGATTAGTGTGTTTACATTTGAGTTTGATCGCCTTTTGATGATAATTTGTTTGGTTTTTATTTCTTCTTTTTAATTAGGGTTTGTGAATACTTGGCTTGATTGTTGATTAAATAAAAATATTTTTCATATTACAGTTTCAATCTGTGTGAGTTATTTTGAACAATGATCTAGCTTCATTTTCAGTTTCATTGCATTTGATAATTGAAAAGGAAAAGAAAAGTTTTTTTTTTTTTCATTGTATATAGGTTTTTTTAATTGCATTGGAATAGTACATTGAAATATCTAATTATGAAGCTCTTGTTTGCTGTATCATTTTTTGTTTCTTCCTTTCCATAGATAGATATTCATCGAAATGAAAGAGTTCTTTTCATCATGCTAGTTGCATCGTAGGAAGTTTAGGTGAATTCATATCGCGAGCCTTGAAATTGAAACTTAGTTGAAGATCAACTTTAAATTTTATTAAATTAACCTAAGGAGCATTTGGAACATTAAAAACACACATATTGTTCTAGGCTAGAGACGTGTTCCGACATGGTTAAACTTAGGAGCTGACATGATTTATTTGTATTACATTCTGGGGGTAGTCGGTATTCCACATACATAAGTATATTATATCATTCTCCACGTACCTTCAGGTATGTCAGATGGTGCTCCACATATGAAAATCATATCGAAATACTTCTTATCATACAAGATCATTAGACAATACTACTACAGACTACATTTCCCATTAGGTTGCTATCATGCCATAGGTAACCGAATCATCCACCTTGTTTACTATGATAAACTAGACACAACATTCAGGGTGATTTCGTACATGCACTAGAAACGGTATATTGTAGTTCACAGTGACTTGGTAAACCTTTTTTCTTAGTTGCCCCTATTTTGTTTTATTTGTGTTGTTAGCTCATTAAAATAATTAATCCATTGTGGAAGAACACCCTGAACACCTCCATCATTCATGTAGTATACAGATTTACTCCTTTACCTCCATAGGCAACACCTGATCATCATAAGAATAAGAAAACACAAGCTACCAAACCTAGTGCTTCAGAAGCCACTCCTTCTGGAACCACATCTGAAGTTAATCAACCAGAATCGTCACTTCCCATAAGTAACAAGCCCGAAATTACATTCTTACCAACTAGTAAGTCTAAAGTAGTTGAGACTGAAGCTCTTGAACGTGAAGTTATTGAACCTAAACTTTTAGATTCAAACACTTTATATCTTGAGGTTATACAACCCGAGGAGCCAAAAATAACTTAACCAATTACTTCAAGAGCTTCTTATTTTCCTCTACCTTCATCTCAACCACAACCTATATATTTCAGTCCTAATAGAGAATAACCTTCACCTAGTCTTTTGAGTATTGAGGAAATTACCAAAGTGGATTCTTCTCGCCTTTAACTCATGTTAATATACCAATATGACCAGGTTTTCCTCCTCTATATTAAGTCATTACCTCTAATACTTGAACATAATGTCCTTTACATAGAAATCCTCATTTTAATTCACCTTTTAACATCCCTTGAAAAAAATCCTTCGAGAAGTCTAACCATGATTGAGTCAACAATGCCAATCTCAACCTTTTTCTGCTATCATGAGTGAATTGATTGAAGTTTCGACAACTTCTATGTTCGTAATGTCGCCATAAACTCATTCGTATGGTGGTCCATTAGTGCCACCTAGCTACCAATCATTATCTAGAACATTTTCTGACGCATCGACTAGTTCATGGACTTCTCCTTTATCATCTTCCTCTGGAATACTATCTGGTCCCTCTATAATGAGCACTTCAAAACCTACCTAACCTATTGTTCCCTAATATCATTTGGAGCAACAATATGGTGCATTTAGTGGATTGGTATATCCACAACATCCTTATATGTCTTATATTGGATACCCTCCCACTAAGGGGTAGTTACCTCCATTCAATCTTCATCCTCTAGCAGGGGGAACGTGTCATTGGAATGTTCCAATCTATTGATCAAATGTTACAAGTTTGTGCTCCATCCTATTTGAGTCCTATTCCTATGGATCCTGCATTTCCATGAATGGTTGCTAATCCGTGGCATCCTACATTGCTCGTTCAACCTGGTTTGGTCTTAACTCAAATATCAACCTCTCAAACTATCCCGGTTATGCCGCAGGTCCCTACTTTCCAATCTATTAAATCCATACCTCAACCTACCCAAGTTATACCTTAAGCGATTCAAACTATTTAGGTCATGTCCC
The DNA here is from genome assembly GCA_000404065.3 of Pinus taeda. Lineage (NCBI taxonomy): Eukaryota > Viridiplantae > Streptophyta > Pinopsida > Pinales > Pinaceae > Pinus > Pinus taeda. Next base: position 166,850 of record APFE030569518.1, read on the forward strand.
AAACAAAAATTACTCAAATGGTATCTGGGATTTCTCAAATCCCATCTACCCAGCCTCTTCAATATGTGTTAAAAACTCCACCTCTTGGTTAGTCCATACCTTAGACGCAAGTAAACCAACCTGTGCATATTATGCTGCAAGTACCGACCAATCAACCCGATATTGGGATGATGCAAAATCCATCGAGGTAACCATCATAAGGAATTTTGCAAATTCCTTTTGGCCAATTAACCATCCCACAAATTCCTTATCAAGGCTAATAGATTCAAACTCAGTTGTTCCAACCTTACCAAGGTTTTCATGGAACTAGAAAACCTGGTTATGGTTATCAAAATCCTCATTATCCCGGAATACAAATACCGGTTGCTCAATCCATTATGTCATATCCAGGATACCCTCCACCACCAGTTAACCTTTATTTCTAAGGTCAACCTCCACAAATAAAATTTAATAGAAAATTTACATTCATTGCAACACTCAAGTTACCATATTTATCCCAACTAACGAATGATCTGATTTTTCATTCTCCTTTGTGGCTGGCTATTCCTACCAAATTTCCGAGTGACATTCCAAAATTTCATGAAAATCCTAGAGAATATCCATCCACTCGTGTTCTGACCTATCATTTATGTTGTTCATCCAACTCCTTAAATGATGATTCTATTCATTTACGACTTTTCTAAAGAACTCTTACTGATACAACAACTAAGTGGTATGTTGAATTGCCACAAGCTTCATTCAACAATTTTAATGCCTTGGTGACTATGTTTCTAACCCATTTTCAATTACCTATTCATTAAGAAACTGGAACTGAGCTTTTGAATTACTTAAAACAATTTGAATCCACCCATCTATCTAATCATATACATGAGCAGATGTGTTGACATTGATTGGTGAAAACTTACATTCCTAATAAACTATTAGAAGAATGGTTTATCAAATATTTGCTTCCATTTATAAGTAAAGATGTTTCCAAAGGCATAGTTGTTACTGAAGAGCAAGTCGTTGCTCATGCTCAATATCTAGATTTGATTTATATTCAATTTGGCACACTTTATGACAATATACCCAATGCTTTGTGACCCCATCATACTATTCCACATGCTCCCTCGAATGAATCATGCATTGTTGATTGTGTAATTGGTTCCGTTGGTTATCAATCAGTGAGAAGAAATTCTAATCAAACTAATTTGAAATTTTTTCCCACTGTGACTAATTAAAACCCTCCTAATATTACTCTTGTGGATACTTCTGAGATAAACATTGTTCAATCCAGTAAAGGAAAATCTCAACAATTTGGAAGTAAGAAAAAGTGTAAAGGAAAGAATAAACAAGAGAACCCTCCACTGGAAAATAAGAAGAATTAGTATCCCGACGAGAAGTGAAAGCCTTGTTACCCATGCCTTATCTGTAACGATGAACATTTCATGAAATATTGTCCACATCATGCAGAGATAAATAAATTTTTGAAAATTGCATCCACTGCATTTTCCATTTTAATATATCCTTTCCCAAACCAGGAGACAAATGCAGTTGCACAAAATCCATCCTCCTTTTCCCAGGTAATGATGTTAACGACTACCAGAAATAAGGATGATGTCTTGGTGGAAACAAGGAATAAGGACTATGGAAACTTGAATCCTTCAACTGGAAAGGCTAATGATCAACCTTCCAGATCTACTCAACCTGCTTCTGGTCTTTTCCAGATAGAAAAACCGATTGTTGAATTGACTAAAAAATCTCTTAAAGGAATTATTCATAAGTCAACATTTAATCCTCGTGCGAGAGCTACATAGAATTACAACATATTTGAGGATTTAGGTCAAACTTCTTCTACTATGTCAGCTCTCGAGGTGTTGCAAATTTTTCCTACCCAAAATAAATATTTACTAGCAGCAATTGGAGGAGTAGACCTTCAGATTCGAAACTTGTTGTATTTAATCACAAGAACTATACTCCTAAAATTCCAACCCAACTGGAATTCATGATTCAAGTTATCGTTCGAAGTAAAAATATCCATTGAATGATCGTAGATGAAGGTGCTTCAATTTGCATCATGTCGCTTTCAGGTTGGAAAGCCATTGGTTCTCCACAACTTAATCAGTAATCAACAACCCTTAAGGCCTTTGATTGGATATGATTTAAACCTTACATGATATTGAATTCATTGCAAATAGAATTAGCTAGAAAAATAGTCGTAGTAGAGGTCGAAGTCATTAATGAATATTTATATTATAACCTCTTACTAGGATGAACATGGATTTATGCAATGGCAACCGTGGTCTCAACATATTTTAGGGTAGTTTCTTTCCCTCTCCAAGGGGGCATGGTGGCCATAGATCAACTTCAATTCTATGCCATTGATTCTCAAACTACTAGAAGTATTCCACTTGTGGGTGAATCCCCACTTCCTTATCAACGTGTTGGGATAGGATTGCTTAAAGAATAATCATTAATGGGAACTTTTACGCTCCATGCTGCTGACACTCCCAATCTGGTTTCCCTAATCAAAATCATTTCATCTTGTACTATTCCATCTGATCCATGGATAGTACCTGACAACTCTAACATTGAATCGTTTGGCAACCATATGTCGCTCAATCTCATTGAGCTAGATTATGAAGCTATTTACTTGACTTGTTTGAAGAATTCTAATATTGATACCTTAGTAAATTGGGTTGATCATCCCCAATGTTGAGGTTCAATTTATGACCCTTTCGATGCCACATTTTCCACTGACAAAAGCATCATGGAAATCATGATGTCAGACAAAACACCATGGGACGATAATAATCATCGATCATGTTTGCCTGAAATTCTTGAGAACAATCTTGAAGACCTTTATTCAACCAATGTTACTGAGACACTTTTGGGTTCAATTTTTATTCATGAGGTGGATTTCAAGAAGAATTTAGAAAATATTGAGGAGACCATGCCCCTCGATATTTCTATCAAACCTGGAGTTATTGAAAATTTCCAAATTGGTGCATATTGTTCTCCCAACCGAATTAATATTTTTAAGGACCTTTTTCAATAATTTTGTGATGCCTTTTCTTGGACATACGAAGAGATTTCAGGCATAGATACAAACATTACGGTGCACAGATTAAAACCTATCTAGATGCTAAAATTTTTCAACAACTTTTACATCCCGTTCACCCGAAGAAGGATGCAGAAACAAAAGAAAAAGTTGAAAAATATTTTGTGTGTTGGTTTTATTTACCCCGTTCCTTTAATTGATTGGGTCTCGGAGCAGAGTTTTTCCTTGTGTAAATCTTGTTAAAAAATGAAACGAGGTCCAGCAGGAGAGTTCCTTTTCTTGTGTCAAGCTCATTAAAGGATGAAACAAGGTCCCTTGAGCATAGTTCCTTTACCGTGTCAAGCTCATTAAAAGATGAAACATATCTCCCTCCAATTCGAGCCTTTTATTAGATATCATAAATGCCTAGTAGACTCTTTCACTTGATCTTGTAAATGAACCTTTATTCCTTTTTCCTATTAGTAACCAATGGTCTACTTAGGTGAATGAAATAAAGTTTGGGGGGCATGCACATACTTTTCCTTTTTTTCAAGCATAGTTTTCCTTTGTTTCAATCTTGTGAAAAAATGAAACTACTCTCAAGCATAGTTTTTCCTTGTTTCAAGATTGTGTTAAAATGAAACCAATTTCAAGCATAGTTTCTCTTGTTTCAAGCTTGTGTAAAAATGAAACCATTATCATCATATCAGTCATGATAAACGTTTTTTATCAACATTTTTTTGACAGATAAGCCTTGTTTTTCTCATTCCATCATCACTACCTGCTTGGCCGATCATTCAATTTCACTTGATGTTTTACCCTTTCTCGAGGAACCACTGTGATGAGTGGTCTTATTAGCCATCCTCTTTACCTCTATGTGTTTTGACAAGTTCCATCATGAATGAAACCACTTGCTACCCTTTATACCACTCGTTCCTCTAGGAGGAGTCCTCTTTGAACTCTTTTCACACTCCAAAAACATGAAAATATTGTCTAGCACTTGTCTTTTCGAATTTGTTAAAGTAAATGAAAAGATTCCTATCCAGTATAAATTTAACCCTTTTCCAAACTAGGATGGACTATTTACAAAAAAAGAATACTTTAGTCAAACATGGATAAAAGGTTCTCCTGGGTATTGTTTTATGCCTTTTTGGGCCTAAGAGACTAAATTTACGAAAATTAACATCTTGGAGTTTTATTTTTCGCCTCTTTGTCAAACTCTCTAAACATGAAAAATAAGTCGAGTTACACCTTCAATGGATTCATTAATTTGTTAAACCATGTTGGAATCGTTAAGCATGATGAGACTGAATCACTCCTTCTCAAGGTTTGTTAAAAATACTCAGAAGGATTCATCCGACGAATGAACTTATAGATCAAACATATGTTATCCTTTGCAAGCTTGTCAAAATAAAGAGGTACTAGCTAGAAATGGTTGGGGAATTGGGAAAATAGAGCATTTTACATATTAATGGCAGCGAGTCACTCTTGAACATGACACCCTTTCACTTCATCTCTGTGGCCGCTTTGGGTTGGGAAATCTGCTTGCCTCACTGTTGATCACACCTTCATCATGGGTATTTGAGTCAATGTTGCCAACTCCATTCAGTGTCGTTGATATGTTCAAGAGAAGTCTATCCTCAGTTGAGATCTGCTACAATACCTTAAGCCTTAAATTTTTTCCTCTCCTGAACCATCTTTGCATCATTACATTCTGTATCAAATCTTGATACCTGTTTCGTGTTGTAGAGGGGGGATACATCAAGTCCCTCCTGCGACGAGTCACTTTCTTTCAACATCAACACATTATCCAGGAAGTTGACTTAGAAAGTCCCTTCATTGCCTTGAAGCTTTCATACCTTAATGCAAAGTTTCCTCGATTTTGATGATAGGTTTTCATCATTGGCCTTTGACCGAAATATTTTGTGTGGTTTTCGACTTCAGCTCATTTATTCACATCACATAGATTGTATTATAGTACCTTGAGGGCCATTACCATTATTTTTTTTTTTTCTCAAGTATGCTAAGGACTTACATCATTATCCAGTAATCATATGGAGTTTACCATGTTCGATTCCAACTCATTTATTCTCATGATTAGGCTCGTACTATTGAGTGATGAGGCAAAATACCTTGGATCTAGTTCCATCCATCCATAATGCACTTTTAGGATTCATACCAGATCGCAAAGTGTGATGGCTATGATCATTAAGAAAGTTATCCAAGTATGGGTCCACCATTTGTCATCAATGGACTTGACTTTGATTATTGTACATGTAATATTGGCTTATAGGCTGAGAATGGGTATGCCTACCTCAACAATAATATCATGATGATTATGTATTATAACAAATTGTGATCTCAACCAACCTTTTATTTATACATGTCACAAAATAAAGAACTTCAGTCCTTAGCCACTGATTCTGACTTTGTATTTTTAGGGGCAATTTGTTACAGGTCATTTTGTCCCATCTACTTAAATGGCCTAAAAACTGGATTAATCAACATCCTTGACACCTTGCAATCATCCCTTTGCAAATATTTAAGCATTAATTCTCCAAAAGTCCAAGAATTATGGGTTTAACAACTTAAAAACCTCATTTTTGGAACCATAACACCCTATATTCTAGCAACCTACACTAATTACATGTTGCATAACTGAGCAATTGCAATGACCAATGCATGTTGCCTTTGTTGCAGGTGCGATGGTTCTACAATTTTGAGAAAAAAATAAAAAAAATAATTTCAAATCGTATCTTTCTAGAAGCTTCTAAGGTGGTTTTAAAAATTTACTATTGATTGACATCTCAAACTCCTATCCTTGAGGTCTTATCTCTTATCCATAGATATTATCCTCCTTCATTTGTGGATCCAATTCCAAGATTGGTAAATCCTAAACTACCCTATTCACCCTATAAATTCAATGCCTCCCATAGAGTCTGGGTTGGCTTTTGGAGACTCTTAGCTATGCCCTAATGCTATTGATTTTCACCTAAGGATCCATTACCATCCTTGAGTTGTGATTGGAGGATTTCTTTGTGGCTAAGGAAGGATAAGTTAGGTGTGAGACATATACATGGTCAAGATATGAAAAAGGGTTGTAATATTCTCCTACATTTCATAAATACAAAAAGATTTGTTTTCCTGTAGTTATGTATATTTGATGCATATGTATTTCAATTCCCTCTTGACTCATTAATTAGAGATATTAGTCTATGCTATGTGTATCTTGTAGTTCTCATGCTTGTAATAATTGTTTTGAATATTTTGTTTATAGTGTTTGGAGTTGGAGCTAAAGTTTACAAGAAGGGAGAAGAGGAGAACTTGCGTTGGACCCAAGGTAAGTCCTTGCTCCATATTCTAATCTCTCTAAGGAAATCACAAGTGTTTTGTTTCTATTATTTCTAGATCAAGCCACTAGATCTAGGGAGTTCATTTATGTCGACATAAGAGAATTTTCCTTCAAACACATATGGCTAGCATTCCATGGTGGCGTCAAGAGATAACTGATATTGTTTGTATATTTGAGAATGAACTGTTGATGAGTTTCATGGAATTGCAAGTTCATCTTCTAATTCACCTAGTAGATGAGGTTGAATTAGTTGGGGTGGTTTCTTGTCGTTGGATGTTCTTCCTAAAGAGGTAGATGAAGAAATTGAAAGGCTTTGTTCAACAAAGGAAAAAACCCGAGGAGTCTATGGTAGAGTGGTATATATCATATGAGCCTTTCTATTATGCCAGTGAGTACATCAAGTAGATTGAAAACACACCAAATGCAGTGATTTGGGACGAAGAAAGGGATGAAGACAAAAGTGAATGGGAGATTCTGCAAATGAATGGAAAGAGGTGCATGATAAAGAGTAAGTGGATTATCATTTTTCAAATTTATACACAACAACTATTCACACTGAACTTCATATTGATGCATATTTTGATCTCATACATACTATATATGTTGGTTTTATTTCATCAGTGAATTCAAAAATTGAAGCCATCAAGAAATTCATTCTTTACAATATGGAAGCGACACAACTGTGGGCCACATTTTACGAGCAAAAAATGAGTAAATGGGATAGTGATAGGAAAGAATTAAAATGGCTAAATTGTTGGGTTGTGTTATATTCTTTCCACATAGTTAACAGGGGGTTTAAGGGGTACCTGTAATCCCACTTTATGGGGTCCGGGGCAGCGCCCCGGAAAATTTTGTTTTTGGACCCTATGTTAGGTTGGGCGGACCCACCTATGGTTTTGTGCATAATTTTCGCACATGTTTTTTTGGACGCGATGGTTTTCGGTCCATGGTTTTGGACGCGATGGTTTTCGGTCCATGGTATTGGATGCTTCGGCATGTATAAATATGTATTGTAACATTGAAAGGAATATAATGAAAAATCAAGCTGGTAGTCCCGGTTTTTGGGATCCAGTGAGAAATATCTGTGTATATGTGTTTTATGTGTTATGCTCTCGCATTTTTATTTTTCATGTGATCTAGAATTCGTATGCAGGTAATTTTTGTATGGGGTTAAAACCTACATTTGGTATCAGAGCTGTTTTGGCTTCAAGGGGACGCCTTTGTTGCTGAGGGGTTTCGCTCGGGCCTGTGGTAGACCCTGTTCAGTGGGAGATCTGCGAGATCGATTCTGGTGGTGAAAGAAGATGGCGAGCAGCGGGAAGATAGAGATTGAGAAGTTCAATGGTCAGAGTTTTGAGTTGGGGAAACTCAAGATGGAGGATCTGTTGGTGGATAAAGATCAGTGGATCGCGGTAGATCCGGGTACTAAACCAACGGGAGTGACCGATGAAGAATGGAAGAAGTTGGATTGGAAGGCGAAGAGCACAATACGATTGTGTGTCTCAGATTCAGTATTGTTGAATGTATCAGGGGAAGCTACGGCGAAGGCTTTGTGGGACAAGTTAGGGACTTTGTACCAATCTAAGTCTCTGGTGAATAAATTGTTCCTACGAAAAAAGCTGTATAACTTGAGGATGAAAGATGGAGTCGGTGACAGAGCATCTGAATACGTTTAATACTGTGGTAAGTCAGTTATCATCTGTTGATATTAAAATTTCAGATGAAGATAAGTGCATCAGTCTGTTGTGTTCTCTACCAGATTCGTGGGATAGTCTGGTTATTGCAATGGGTAGCAATGCAACTGCTTTGCAGTTTGATGAAATAGTCTCAGCCTTGCTGACAGAGGAGATGAGACGGAAAAATATGGACAACCAGAATGGTGATGGCTTGTCTGTACGAGGACAGTCCCAGAACAGAAACAAAAATAAGTCATCGAGTGGGAGATCTAAATCTAGAGGGAGATCTAAATCTCTAGGAAAACCTACAAAGGTGGTGTGATGGAAATGCGGAAAGGAAGGGCACTTCAGAAGGGAGTGTAAATCTAAATCTCTTGATAAAGGAAAAGGATCCGATGATGCTCCTTCTACAGAGGCGAAAAACACCTCAGATGAAGGTGGGGATGTGTACTTGGCTTCTTCAACTACACATGTAGATCATGAGGCATGGTTGATTGACTCAGGTGCATCCTTTCACTTCACTCCCCATAGAGAGTGGTTCTGCGAGTATGAGAAATACGACGGTGGTGATGTTTTCTTAGGAGATGACAGGAAGGCTAGAATCATTGGTCGCGGAAAAGTAAAGTTGAAGTTGCAAGGTGGAAGGGTTAGAACCCTTCCGGGTGTTCTGCATATACCTGCATTGGCCAGAAATCTATTTTCTGTAAGCAAGTTGGATGATGTAGGCGTAAAGACAGTGTTCGAGAAGGATACCTGCAAGATGGTTCGAGGAGCACTGGTATTGATGCGGGGAGTTCGGATTGGAACTCTGTACAAGCTGCAAGGTAGCACTGTTGTTTATGGGTGTAATAGTTTTATGGTTCCTGAAAATGGAGCAGAAAATCTAGTGGTCTCTGGAGAGAAGACCATGCTGTGGCATCAAAGGCTTGAACATATTAGAGACAAGGGCCTTCGAATACTTCATGGTAAAGGTATGGTAGAAGGTATGAGTAATAGCTCTCTGGATTTTGATTTCTGTGAAAATTGTGTATATGGGAAGCAGAATCGGGTGAGTTTCCCTCTGGTGGTAAGAGGACGAAACAAATATTAGAGCTTGTGCACAGTGATGTGTTTGGACCTGTGAACGTTCCATCACTGGGTAAGTCTGTGTACTATGTATCATTTATAGATGACTTCTCAAGGAATACATGGATATATTTCCTTAAGAAGAAATCTGAAGCCTTTGACAAATTTAAAGAATTTAAGGCTCTTGTGGAAAATCAGATAGAGAAGAGATAAAGGTGTTGAGGACAGATAATGGTGGAGAATTTTGTAGCAAGGAATTTGAATAATTTTGTAAGAAGTGTGGTATAGCATGGCAGAAGACTACTCCATATACACCTCAGCAAAATGGAGTCGCAGAAAGAATGAACAAGACATTGATGGAAAGGGCAAGAAGCATGCTCAGTGGTGCCGGGTTAGGACAGAAATTCTGGGCAGAGGCGGTGGATACTGCATGTTACCTGGTCAACAGGTCACCTTCATCAGCGTTGGATGATAAGACTCCACAAGAAGTATGGACTGGTAAGAAACCCTCTCTTTCACATTTGAGGGTATTTTGGATGTGATGCATATGTACATGTTCCAAAGGAGAAATGAACCAAGTTGGATAGTAAATCTGAAAAGTGCATCTTTATTGGGTATAAGGATGGTTTAAAGGGTTATAAGCTTTGGAACCCAGTAACAAGGAAGGTTGTGTACAATCGAGATGTGGTGTTAAGAGAGGTGAAAGATGTTATTAAACATGAAGTCCAACCAAAGGAACCTGTGAAGATAGAGTTTGAACTAAAGGAGGAAGAATCAGACTTTGTAGCAAAGGAGGAATCAGAAGATGAAGAGCCACAAACTCCGGCCGTGAGAAGATCAGCTCGAGAAAGAAGGCAACCAGAAAGGTATAGGCCATCTGCTTTTTGTTCAAATTTTTCTTTGTCTGTTACTGATGATGATCCCAGAACTGTGAAGGAAGCAGTGGATTCAGAGGATGGAAAACTCTGGAAAGAG